>OX401420.1:18202130-18456387 GCA_947846245.1 Cerastoderma edule
CTCAGGTTTAGAGGGGGGTATCTTGGGAGGGAGGGTGTCCTGGGAGGGGGGGGTGTCTTTAGGGAGGAAGGGAGGGAGCGAGGGAGGGAGGTTGGTCTCTGTGTGGATATATAACCACAGTCTTGCCAAGGTTATGGGTAAAGGGTTATCAATCAGAAAGATAATGTGAATACAGAATTACTCAATAAAATACTGTAGGAAAAGAGAGAGGACGGCTTATTTGATTATCGTCACATAGTCGTTACACTTCTTTCCTACACATAGTGTTGTCGCCGGTGCATCTATTCATGACTTTTTACCAATACCTAACAATAACCTTACATAATCAATGATCAACAGACTGCTTTCCCATATGAACACAAACAATCAGTGTTGAGAGAAGACAAACCATCTTAGCCATTTAAATATATGTCAAGAAATAGTCAACGGACAGGGTCTCAAGGAATGACGCTCCGTGAATTTAGTGAAACTGTAGAAACATCAAGTTCTGCATATAGACTGAGAATAGACTGCATGGAAAGACTGAAATCCCAATTACAATATCTCACGGTTACATAGTAATCGGAGGTAAGTTTCAAAAATATTTCTTTCTGTCGCCTCGGATTGTTTGGCTTAACGCTGTCAACGTCATTTTAATCATAGTGTGGTCTTTCCGTGCACCTTTTTGCCCACATGGACTTAATTTGTCAGTGGTGAAGGGATGACTTAACCAGTCGCATTGACTTCTTTTAAAAAGAAAAGAAACCCAAACAAACAAACAACAACAACAATAACATTGCCCCGGCTGGGATTCCCAACCACAGGCACCGCCATTTTGATGCAAACATGCGACTCCATTGACTTTTTTATTTGTTTTATTGTTCACGTACAGCAATTTGGTTGTTTCCTCCCATCAGACATGCTGCACTGACCTCTTAACCCTTTACCAAACAATAACAATATCAGACCAGCTTGCTGCAGACGACACTGGAAAACATTGTGGGAAGAGGAGAAATTGCTCGCCACGAACCATTTCTTCCTTTTCTTACAATGTTTCCTGCCCTATCAGAAGATAGTGCTTCAATTTCATCACTGTTTGAAACTTAGTTTGAAGACTCTTTCAATTTGGGACAATGGAGAATTTGGTGTTTGGTAAAGGGTTAAACAAACAAAAGTCTGCTCTGGCCAGGTCTCAAACTTCAGACTCCAACATTCCAAGTCAAACCAACGGTTCCACCCCAACCCCTACCCCATTTGACGGCAATCATTTTCATCCTAAATTCTCAACCCTTTTAACCCTTCCAACAATAATGTATGCTTTATCTCACCATTTGGACCAGTCAAAGGTGGATCTAAGGGGGATAGACTATTCATTGTCAACATTCCAATCGACCTAATTACACAACATCAATCATATATACATCCTCATACAGAGTAGTTCGCCTATAATCAGACAATCTCTACAGAAAAACCTAATATTTTGAAAACAGTGTGTCAGAAAGGACTTGTTTAATGAGTAATGTGAGCTGTTTATGCATGATTTCAAACAATAACAATGAAGAAAGGGAGACAACTGTGCCCATCTTCCCCACATGAGTTAACTCTCTGTTGATCCCCCTACTCTGACTTTCATATCATACTATTTAATGTATTGCTCGCTCATAAGGAGCATTTCTATGCTTAAGACGGGCGGTCAGCTCGGGTTTAGAGGGGGGGTGTCTTGGGGGAGGGTGTCTGGGGGGGGGGTAAGGCGGTCTTGGGGGGCAGGGGGGGGTGCGGGCTTTGGGGAGGAAGGGAGGGAGCGAGGGAGGGAGGTTGGTCTCTGTGTGGATATATAATCACAGTCTGGCCAAGGTTATGGGTAAAGGGTTATCAATCAGAAAGATAATGTGAATACAGAATTACTCAATAAAATACTGTAGGAAAAGAGAGGACGGCTTATTTGATTATCGTCACATAGTCGTTACACTTCTTTCCTACACATAGTGTTGTCGTCGGTGCACCTATTCATGACTTTTTACCAATACCTAACAATAACCTTACATAAGCAATGACTGTGACTACTTTCCCATATGAACACAAACAATCAGTGTTGAGAGAAGACAACCATCTTAGCCATTTAAATATATGTCAAGAAATAGTCAACGGACAGGGTCTCAAAGGAATGACGTTCCGGTGAACTTTGTGAAATCAGAAACGTCGTCTGCATATAGACTGAGAATAGACTGCATGGAAAGACTGAATCCCTAATTACAATATCTCACTGTTATATAGTACCGATAAGTTTCAAAATATTTCTTTCTGTCGCCCGGATTGTTTGGCGCTTAACGCTGCTGTCAACGTCATTTTAATCATAGTGTGGTCTTTCCGTGCACCTTTTTGCCCACATGGACTTAATTTGTCAGTGGTGAGGGATGACTTAACTAGTCGCATTGACTTCCTTTAAAAAGAAAAGAAACCCAAACAAACAAACAACAACAACAATAACATTGCCCCGGCTGGGATTCCCAACCACAGGCACCGCCGTTTTGATGCAAACATGCGACTCCATTGACTTTTTCATTTGTTTTATTGTTCACGTACAGCAATTTGGTTGTTCCCTCCCATCAGACATGCTGCACTGACCTCTTAACCCTTTACCAAACAATAACAATATCAGACCAGTTTGCAGCAGACGACACTGGAAAACATTGTGGGAAGAGGAGAAATTGCTCGCCACTAACCATTTCTTCCTTTTCTTACAATGTTTCCTGCCCTATCAGAAGATAGTGCTTCAATTTCATCACTGTTTGAAACTTAGTTTGAAGACTCTTTCAATTTGGGACAATGGAGAATTTGGCGCTTGGTAAAGGGTTAAACGGACAAACATCTGCTCTGGCCAGGTCTCAGACTTCAGACTCCAACATTCCAAGTCACACCTACTGTTCCACCCCACCCCCTACCCCATTTGACAGCAATAATTTTCATCCTAAAATTCTCAACCCTTTCAACCCCTTCAACAATAATGTATGCTTTATCTCCCCATTTGGACCGGTCAAAGGTGGATATAAGGGGACAGACTATTCATTATTAACATTCCAATCGACCTAATTACACAATGTCAATCACATATACATCCGCGTACAAAGTAGTTCCGCTATGATCAGACAATCTCTAAGGGGAAAATCTAATATTTTGAAAACATTGTGTCAGAAAGGACTTGTTTAATGAGTAATGTGAGCTGTTTATGCATGATTTCAAACAATAACAATGAAGAAAGGGAGACAACTGCGCCCATCTTTCCCACATGAGTTAACTCTCTGTTGATCCCCCTACTCTGACTTTCATATCATACTATTTAATGTATTGCTCGCCCATAAGGAGCATTTCTATGCTTAAGACGGGCGGTCAGCTCGGGTTTAGAGGGGGGGTGTCTTGGGGGAGGGTGTCTGGGGGGGGGGTAAGGCGGTCTTGGGGGGCAGGGGGGGGGGGATGCGGGCTTTGGGGAGGAAGGGAGGGAGCGAGGGAGGGAGGTTGGTCTCTGTGTGGATATATAATCACAGTCTTGCCAAGGTTATGGGTAAAGCGTTATCAATCAGAAAGATAATGTGAATACAGAATTACTTAATAAAATACTGTAGGAAAAGAGAGGACGGCTTATTTGATTATCGTCACAGAGTCGTTACACTTCTTTCCTACACATAGTGTTGTCGTCGGTGCACCTATTCATGACTTTTTACCAATACCTAACAATAACCTTACAGAATCAATGACTGTGACTGCTTTCCCATATGAACACAAACAATCAGTGTTGAGAGAAGACAACCATCTTAGCCATTTAAATATATGTCAAGAAATAGTCAACGGACAGGGTCTCGAAGGAATGACGTTCCGGTGAACTTAGTGAAATCAGAAACATCGTCTGCATATAGACTGAGAATAGACTGCATGGAAAGACTGAATCCCTAATTACAATAGCTCACGGTTACATAGTACCGATGAGTTTCAAAATATTTCTTTCTGTCGCTCTGATTGTTTGGCGCTTAACGCTGCTGTCAACGTCATTTTAATCATAGTGTGGTCTTCCCGTGCACCTTTTTGCCCACATGGACTTAATTTGTCAGTGGTGAGGGATGACTTAACCAGTCGCATTGACTTCCTTTAAAAAGAAAAGAAACCCAAACAAACAAACAACAACAACACAAAACTGCCCCGGCTGGGATTCCCAACCACAGGCACCGCCATTTTGATGCAAACATGCGACTCCATTGACTTTTTCATTTGTTTTATTGTTCACATACAGCAATTTGGTTGTTTCCTCCCATCAGACATGCTGCACTGACCTCTTAACCCTTTACCAAACAATAACGACATTGACCAGTTTGCTGCAGACGACACTGGAAAACATTGTGGGAAGAGGAGAAATTGCTCGTCACGAACCATTTCTTCCTTTTCTTACAATGTTTCCTGCCCTATCAGAAGATAGTGCTTCAATTTCATCACTGTTTGAAACTTAGTTTGAAGACTCTTTCAATTTGGGACAATGGAGAATTTGGCGTTTGGTAAAGGGTTAAACGGACAAACATCTGCTCTGGCCAGGTCTCAGACTTCAGACTCCAACATTCCAAGTCAAACCTACGGTTCCACCCCACCCCCTACCCCATTTGACAGCAATAATTTTCATCCTAAAACTCTCAACCCTTTTCACCCTTTCAACAATAATGTATGCTTTATCTCCCCATTTGGACCGGTCAAAGGTGGATATAAGGGGGGATAGACTATTCATTGTCAACATTCCAATCAACCTAATTACACAACATCAATCATATATACATCCTCATACAAAGTAATTCCGCTATAATCAGACAATCTCTACAGGAAAACCTAATATTTTGAAAACAGTGTGTCAGAAAGGACTTGTTTAATGAGTAATGTGAGCTGTTTATGCATGATTTCAAACAATAACAATGAAGAAAGGGAGACAACTGTGCCCATCTTTCCCACATGAGTTAACTCTCTGTTGATCCCCCTACTCTGACTTTCATATCATACTATTTAATGTATTGCTCGCTCATAAGGAGCATTTCTATGCTTAAGACGGGCGGTCAGCTCGGGTTTAGAGGGGGGGTGTCTTGGGGGAGGGTGTCTGGGGGGGGGGGGGGGGGGGATGCGGGCTTTGGGGAGGAAGGGAGGGAGCGAGGGAGGGAGGTTGGTCTCTGTGTGGATATATAATCACAGTCTTGCCAAGGTTATGGGTAAAGGGTTATCAATCAGAAAGATAATGTGAATACAGAATTACTCAATAAAATACTGTAGGAAAAGAGAGGACGGCTTATTTGATTATCGTCACATAGTCGTTACACTTCTTTCCTACACATAGTGTTGTCGTCGGTGCACCTATTCATGACTTTTTACCAATACCTAACAATAACCTTACATAATCAATGACTGTGACTGCTTTCCCATATGAACACAAACAATCAGTGTTGAGAGAAGACAACCATCTTAGCCATTTAAATATATGTCAAGAAATAGTCAACGGACAGGGTCTCGAAGGAATGACGTTCCGGTGAACTTAGTGAAATCAGAAACATCGTCTGCATATAGACTGAGAATAGACTGCATGGAAAGACTGAATCCCTAATTACAATATCTCACGGTTACATAGTACCGATAAGTTTCAAAATATTTCTTTCTGTCGCCCGGATTGTTTGGCGCTTAACGCTGCTGTCAACGTCATTTTAATCATAGTGTGGTCTTTCCGTGCACCTTTTTGCCCACATGGACTTAATTTGTCAGTGGTGAGGGATGACTTAACCAGTCGCATTGACTTCCTTTAAAAAGAAAAGAAACCCAAACAAACAAACAACAACAACAATAACATTGCCCCGGCTGGGATTCCCAACCACAGGCACCGCCATTTTGATGCAAACATGCGACTCCATTGACTTTTTCATTCGTTTTATTGTTCACGTACAGCAATTTGGTTGTTTCCTCCCATCAGACATGCTGCACTGACCTCTTAACCCTTTACCAAACAATAACAATATCAGACCAGTTTGCTGCAGACGACACTGGAAAACATTGTGGGAAGAGGAGAAATTGCTCGTCACGAACCATTTCTTCCTTTTCTTACAATGTTTCCTGCCCTATCAGAAGATAGTGCTTCAATTTCATCACTGTTTGAAACTTAGTTTGAAGACTCTTTCAATTTGGGACAATGGAGAATTTGGCGTTTGGTAAAGGGTTAAACGGACAAACATCTGCTCTGGCCAGGTCTCAGACTTCAGACTCCAACATTCCAAGTCAAACCTACGGTTCCACCCCACCCCCTACCCCATTTGACAGCAATAATTTTCATCCTAAAACTCTCAACCCTTTTCACCCTTTCAACAATAATGTATGCTTTATCTCCCCATTTGGACCGGTCCAAGGTGGATATAAGGGGGGATAGGTTAATGTTTAAGTTAACTTGAACAGAGCTAGCATGTAGTTTCGCATTGACAACCACTATCTCTTCTATGGCCTTTTGTTTTTCATCACAAGTTCAGATGCAGGATTGGGATACATTTGAAACAGTCAATTAGGTTTAATAGACAAAAAAAAGCATTCTAGCCTGCCAATGCTGTATATTATCAATTTAGACCCTTGCCAATTCGAACTAGGGCTGGTGCAATCGTATCTACTCGGCAATCCCCGTAACAAGTCGGTAGATATACCTCGTAGGCAGTACATGAATACACCAGAAATCCTGGGGTAATTCGCCTTATTTCCGGCGGATAACTCAAAATGCACACAGGCACTAAATATGTATTTTAGATACACACAAATTGGCTATATATCACCATTGAATGTTGTTTTTACCCTTTTCATTAAAGATGATCATATCAACACATCTGTGTTTCATATTTTGTCAATCGGCTTTTCTCGGTAATCCCCGGCTTGTTCCGAGTAGATACGATTGCAAACGGACATGCCCTTCGTTGCTGACCTACTTTCAAAAATGGCTCCCCATTGCCTCCGAGGTTATTTTAAGAAATGGCCGAGGTGTTCCGATTGGGGCTGGTGCTAACCGAAAGAGTACTGAATTATCAAAATTTCTCCAAAATGTTAAAAATATGCAAAATGGAAATCATTAAAACTAATGTAGTCATCGTTAATACATTTGTGTTTGGTGAAGAATGTATTATTCATGTGTATTTCGTAGACGGCATGATTAACATAAATACCTCCATATTATGATTACCTATTGATTTATCATAATATCTCCAAACTGACCTGACCACATAGGTAATGCATGCTCAATTCACATTTTCCTATTAAAGATATAAACATTCATACAAAAAAGAAAAAAACTTACATAACAGCCACATTCAGCCAAGAGCTTCTTCTCCACTATATAGCCTCCATGTTTTGTGAAAAATAAATTACTCACAAATGTGTAATTTCCATTTATGAACACACACGTAATTTCCATTTATGAACACACACTCGTAACGCGTCTTCTGCAACAGTGCGTTTGTAATTACTATATATACATAATCATTTGACAAATGCTGTATAATGTCAAGATACAATAATACCGTCTTCACACAAGGACGTATATATATATGAATATACATGTCTACTAAAACATCTTCATTGCGTAACAAATCAGAAACAAATGTGTCAGGCTACCAAACGCAGAAACAAATATGTTAGGCAAGTCTATTCTATAACTACAATCATACTTTTTTTAGTGAATTCCCATGTTTTCCTCCAATTTAAAAGATAAGTAGCTCTCTGAGAATATAAAAAAGCAATAACGGCGATTTGACAAGAGGTACCTATTTAATGACGGAATCTTTTCATTACGGACTATTTAAACAGAACGCATGATACGATTTGAGAAATGAGTTGCGAAGTTTAATTTAGACACACACACAAAACATACAGCTGTCTGCACGTGAAAGTAACGCGTTTCAAACACCACGAGCGGGGGACCCGGATACAACTGGAGTGTGTATATACTTATAATGGGGTACAAATACGAACGCTCGTGCTACAAGCCTGTCTCGAGAAAAGCGTGGTATAAGAATGTTGTCCTACATAACTTATGGACGCTGAAATTAAGTAGATGGTTTGTGTGCTGATTGTATAGAGCCTTTTGTCAAACAGTGTTTACAGGATCTTTTTTCACAGTTTTACTTCTCTGATTAATTTTTTACTATAAGACGGAAAGGGAGAAATAGTTGTACCCACGCTTTCTTCTTCGTCCAATTACTGAGCTGAGGAACGTATGTAGCTCAAATGTGCATGGTGGTGGCGTACAGGTTCCCATGCCCATGGTTAAATTTTTTATTTCATCTTTCAAAACACGATTCCTTACCAGACAAGAAGAAAATAATGTTAAGAATGTTATCACCAGGAATCCTTGTCGGAAGTTGATTTTATAGGTATATTTGTTTTTCAATGCATATACATGTATATATGTGTGATAAAACAAGAGCTGTTTATAAGACAGCATGGTCGACTATTCGATAATGTCGGAGAGGGGTATAGGTCTGTGAAATAAACCCGTTTAAACGGTTTGCAATATCTGCGATTTTAATGTTATCTTTCCTTTTTGTACAGTGATGAGCAGGGTTGGGAAGCTGTCAATAATCTAGTTCTATGTTACTTTAGAAATGTGCGTTGTTGTTTTTACGGTAGAAGAAGATTTATTTCAAAGAAGTTAAAAACTCGATCTCTGAGAGAGTCTATCATATCCATCCATCAGGTTAAGACGTAGAATATAGACTTTTGAAGATATTGGGATGTCTGTGCAAGACAAAAGCCAGTCCTTCATTAACGCGAAACGCATGTTTAAGTCTTGCACTGAATCCTGGTATATTCCAATATATGTTAGACAATGTTCAAGTGTTTTTCCTTTCAGTGCACCTACTCATGTTTCATGGTAGCTCTTCTACAACAGAGCCTAAATAAGTATGTGGTGCAATTGACATTTCAGTGAACTTAGGACCAAGCTCCACACCAAGATCTGTGTAAATGCGTGCGTTTGTACATACGTGAGTGCGTGTGACTTCATAGTTCGACTCCGATTGCACAGACTCAACAATAACAAAAAGAGATGGTCATATGAAACCCCTTGTCGAAGTCACTAAATCACAAACACAAACACAAAGGTATTCTCCAAACAAACAGTGCTCCTGGTACATTATTTCAAAATCATTTCTTTTACAATCCAAATGCATATATTTTAAACGACAAATGCGTGCCCGAAGTTATTTAGCGAACATTGAAACTATTTCAATATCCCAAATCATACCGATTATCCCATATGAAGGTTGATTGTCAAAACTGAAAGGAAGGGAGCATCTTCGAATCATTTATAAAATGTGCATATATTTGTACACTTACTTTTTTCTTTTCTGTTATTCGTCTGTAAAGCATGCAAAGTATTTTGGATCCCAAATACTTTCTGTAATCACGAATCACTTAACACATAATTAATTCCATTTAATCGAATATTTTATGCACATATTTCTTTAATCACAATTCACTAAACACACCGATTCCATTCACTTGAACACTCTATGCACACACACAAACATGATTTTTTTTTTTCAATTTAAATTACGAACTCCGGTGACGAAATTTGGATTTCTTTAGGAGACAGTCTCCAAAATGACTTACGGAATGCCGATTGTTCTACCTGGCTTGACCAGCCCTTATGAGCAGTTATGTTTGTGGTCTTCCACCATTGTTATGAGTCGGGCATCAAATAATAATTGAAATAATGTCGAAGCGATGTAAAATCCATATAATTGAATATACTTAATTATGAATCATTAACAAATAATTACATCCCTCATTTGAACACTTTATTAACACACTAAAATGATCTCTTCAATCAATTACGAATCACTAAACACATATTTAATTCCATTTATTTAAACACACCTAGAAGCACCGATTTACATTTTAATATGACCTTCTTAGACACACTTGTCTACACGCCAATTGCGTGCAACACGTGCTCGGGACCCAAATACATATGTGTACATGAGTAAGGCCACTTCTTTTTATCTTTAGTTTAACGGACAATTTTCGGAAAATGTCGGCTCGGGAGGAGGGAAAAATAGAAAAATCATAACACGTAATTTCAAATATTTTAGTTTGCTCAAAAATGGCCTTTAATAGGCAACGGCATTTATTCAACAGACATGTGTTTGTTCCGCTGTTTCTAACTCAATAGATTGGCGTGTTCGGAGTCCAGTCATAGCTTTTTGTCAGACTCGATCAGCAAACATTTGTGTCGTCTGCAAATTATTGTTCACGGACAGATCTTGAAAATAGCACTCAACCTCAAACTTTTATGTCAAATTTATTAAGGCAACGTAACACCATCAGAGATTAAAGACCTGGAAACAGAAGGATATATGTACATCTGTAGTGATATCATAAATATAGGAGAAATCGGGAGAATCGTACGCCTTAAGACTTTTCCATAGCCACGGACATAATCTTGGCATAATCCTCCAAATAGAGCTAAGAACGAAGTTGTTTGGAGTAAATGCGTTGCATACTAACCAAAGAACAAAACCTTTCACCAATTGGGCGAACTTGAAACTTAATCAAATGACTTACAAACATCATGACAAATATTAACAAGATCCCAAAATGAGGCCAAACTCACAAAGACTAATAAAGAACAGTCCATGTTCATTAAAATGTGATACTGTCCGGGTTGACAGAAAGAGCATGCACTTGAAAGTCATAACTTAACCCATTACCAAACAATAACAACATTTTACCAATTTGTTGCAGACGACTGGAAAACATTGTGGGAAAATTGTGGGAAAAGGTGAAATTGCTCGTTACGGAGCAATTTATCCTTTGCACGCAATGTTTTCTACCGTATCAAAAGATTATTTTTCCAATTTCATCATATTTTGAAATGTCGTCTGCAAACTCTTTCAATTAGGGACAGTCGGGGTTTGACATTTGGTAAAGGGTTATTCCTTTATATAAGAATAGTTTCCTTATTCTTAACAGAATCATTGGCTGCCAGATGTGGCCCTGTTTGAAGCTAGATGTGAAGCTTCGCCATCTCGTTCTTGTCTGTGCCACCAAGAAGCGGTTAGGAGGCTCATATAAGTCAAACTTTGGTGGTAACCTGTAAACCTGTGAACAAAATAAAACTAGTCAAGAAACGTACACAAAATGATATTAGCAATTACTCCTGGTGCAGTATCAAGGATACACACACCACGTGTAAGCGTCGCTCAATATTCTATCCATAGAAAACATTAGTTTTTTCAAGCCAATACAGAACTTTGCCTTCCCCTTAAAATTTAAAACTCTGGACTCATTTGAAACACATTACCCCTGCTGATATTTCATGGAATAAACCATGGCTTCTTAAGCCGGATAGGCTTTATGCTAATGATTGCAAAGTTTGACTCATTTTCAGGTTCTTTTTCAGTTCATTTCATGCCAATGATAAATTAAAAGTCATCTGACGAAAGCTGCATTCTCTCGACCGGGGACCATGCATGTTATCAGTCAACAAGCTAAAACACACACTTGCACTCCAATTTTAACTTTTGACCAGCCATTATGGTGGGAAGCGATTGAAATCCAACAATACCTGTTAGGAGAAAGTCACTTTTAAGATATTATTCTAATGTAAAGAGGGTTACATATTGAAACGAGTTTCCATGGAAGTATCGGACATTTAGGCGGGTCAGGGCTAAAGGATATCTTTGAACTTGTCTATGCTGAATCGGCAGAAGGTCTCATTGGTAAGGCAATAACAAGATCTCTCCGTGGCATATTCTTACTGAAACAGTCATTTTTTCTTTGATTTGCTCTGATTCAGAGAACCATGCTGGAAATCCAAATGAAGGAAGTGTCATTAATGACATTGGATCTAGTATATCTGATACTGGATTAACATCTGCTAAGTAACTTTCTCATGGCAAGGCAGCTTCTCGGGATGATCTCGAAAAAATGGTAAAGTACGTATTTGAATGTTGCGTTTGAACAAAACAGAGAACAGACACAAGAACTTCCAAATGGTGTATCAAATACTGAATTGGATTTAGAATCATACATGTAATAAGTTTCATTAATGCAGAACGAACTGGACTTTGGGATTCACATCTGAGCTCTTTGTCAAAAATGTTTCCGTATTTTGCAGCTTCTGCACATAATCTGTATGCAAAATCAGTGTATCTTCTATCTGCAAAATATGAGTGACCTAAAGTTGGAGTTGGTAACCGGGACATTTGTGAAGTTTTTTCAATCCTTTTGACAAGCGGTATTGTGTAACTATAATATTCGATATTTGTAGGTTCAGATGAACATCATTATGCCTTACATACATCTAGTTTTGTCTCTTCATATAACAGACTTTAATTATGTCACTGTCTGCCACCTCATTTCAACAATATGTCATATGTTTCAGCATTATCAAAAATTGTCCATGTCCATGGTCATCGCCCATTTAGGTTATATATATATATATTAAAACTTCTACTGTGAGGATAAATGAAAAAAACAAAAAAAACAACAAAAAAAAACACTTGATATAAACCTCACTTGTATATATATATTTGGTATTCAAATTATAAAGAAGTGACTTATAGGCCCGACGGGTGTAACAAACTTTGTTATGATAATCTTCGGACTAAAATGTGTACACATGTCTCTTAAATAGACGATTTACTTACTTTGCTTATCTATAAAAGAAACTATAAGAATCAGAATAGATAATAATTGATTTGATCCAGACACGCAAAAGCTCCAAACTGATTGTGTTGATAGCACGTAATATATGGTGACACTGTGTGTCATGTCAAGTACGTAAGCTAGTAAGTATGTATGTTATATCAATGCAATCGCATCAGTACTGAAAAGGTACAATTACATAACTGACACTAACAAGGCCGATATATCATTGACGTAATAGGGTTTGCTTAAAAAATGTCCCTTTTTCCAGACAGCTGTTTTTAATAATCTAAACAATAAGATATGGTCTATGTAAGTTGTTTCTTTATTTGCCAGTCTTGTAATTTTTATTTTTTTGGTTCGGCAACTATAGAATCTATTGAGGAGGAAGAAGTAAAAAATGTTTAATACAAACAATTTCTGTATCTCATTTGTCATACATTGTAATTGTTGTCACTTTAAGCTTACAAATTGAATTATTCTTATATTATCATATACAAAAAAATGCCTACGTTATGTTAATGGTCATGGAAACTGTACCAGTGTTCATTAAGTTCAAGTGTCTACCAACCATGATTAAATAAACCTGGGAAATCATTGTGATGGAGGAAGAAATTCCTTACAATGAAGCACATTTCTCCCATTTTTACAATTGTTACACTATTTTCTTTTTATAAAACAATCAATTTTATAATAATCTTAGATGTACCCTGTGAAAGAAAACGTAAAAAAACGTATGAAAAGTTACTAAAAATAACTAATAATATATGTCTTAAGAATGTTATTAATGTGTACTAATATGGCATATCATGGGAGGAAAAGGCAATAATCTTTAATTCTAAAGAATGACGAAACTTAAACCAGACAACATTAATACGATATGAAGACAATATTTTAATTGCATAATTGAGTAGATGGAACCATTGCAAAAGAAAAGTAATTAACAAACAGTCTACTTATTACTAAAATTTTCCTATCTTTGAGACAGCACTGATAGCACACTACAACTTTTAGGTGAGAATTAGCACTAAACAATCCAAGCCTTTAGAATGTGTCATCATGTAAAGTGATGTGCACCATATTTGTATGGAAGACACGTTTGTCTTCTGCCAAAATAAACTATTACATATAACAACTTTAAGAGAGAACAGGATGTTGACCTAATTAAAACTACTTAAAAGACCACATCTTCGCATTTTACATACGTCTTACTACTGTCATTTTTGAAACACAGACTTCGCATCACATGTAGGCTTGTTGTTGATACTATCGAGCCAAGTGACATCAAATTAAATGTATGGTACGAACGTAATATGGGACGAATAAAAAAAGATCGAAGCGTTTTAGTAATTATCGTTTATTTCTATCAATAAAACCTAAAAAGCATATGTATATTTACTTCCTGATTTTGGACTGTTACTTTACCGAGAGAATCTGAGCGATTTAAAGGATAAATTGTCGATAATTCTGCCTAAACTTTAGTAAAGGCTGAAAACCGCATTTTCCATCGGCAAAAAGACCGTAACAGCTACCGTTTACTAATGTTATTTTCGTCGATCAAAATGGAATTTGTAGGCGCTGGACCAAAGTAATGAATCACTGCATACATGTATATAACTTATTATCAAATCGTAAACAACTATATACAATTCATGCTAAAGCAGTTAAAAACAAATATTTAAAGGAATAAATAGAGAGGTTGGTATTTTACCACAGTTGAGATGATACGAGCACCTGCAGACGTATTTCATTGGTCAGTTTGGTTTGATTGCTACCTCGTGGATAATGATATAAAATATAAGGTTTTAGAGTATTTATCAGTGAGCCAGTCTAATCGACCTCGTCAGACGAGTATATACATTGGACTGGCTCTCGGTACCATCTTTTTGACAAAGAAAACCGATTTTTAGGCTAACTAAAAGAGATACAGGTTGAAAAATGGACCTATTATTGTTCGAAATGGATCTTATGTTAAACTATTTCTTCAAATAAAAACATTTTAAGAACACACAATCAAACTGAAAACATTTTTTGAAACAATGGAAAAAGGAGTAAAGGTCAATAACTAACAAAAGAAAAGCATTTGTTATGAATTATTTCCAAAATAATGAAAACAAAAATCAATTTAGCATCCCTTTCCCCATATGCACTAACCAAAAGCTTCTACAAATACGATCGCCGCCTTCTGGCGGGCGATCTTCTGGCGGGCGATCAAAAATATCTACGTCTGGATCATTCGGACTTCCCCCGAAATCAAAGCACAATAATGCGAGGTTGAAAAATACTATCTCTCCTTTTGTATAATTATTAAATCAATGCATGTAAGAGTTAGGAATGAGAGCCGTTAACTTTTTAAAAGAAAAAAAAGAAACAATAAAAATAAAAATACCCTACCTAGCCTGGGCTCCGGGCCCGTAGGTATACCCCGCAGTAGGGGTCACTACCTCCGCGGCCTAATGTTTACTACCATTTAACTACATGTGACTGGTCTAAATGAAAGCAAAAATAGATAACAAAAATAACAAGGAAAAAGGTTTTCTCCCGGTTTTCGGTAGAACCATGGACATAAGCAGTTATATTGACATATGGTATCAATTTCATCTTAAAAATACTATCAGAGATGTGTGCTTTGAGAGAAATAAACATTAACAATTTCATACTCATAATCCTTGTAACTAAACCAAAAAACGCTTTCAATTTCTTTACATATAAGCTGCTAAAACCCGTGATTTCATTAATTAATATGAAATGCGCATTGGCATATGTATGTTCTTCTTTGAGAATAATAAATAAACGGGGGAATTCTTTCTCACGCACTTTTAAAGGTACTACACCCGTGACGTAAATCTCCTGAATGCGAAAAATTAGAAAGGTCAGAACAATAAAATTAAATGTTAAACAGAACACAATTTTGAGCCATTTTAAGATCAAGTTTCATATTATAAGAATATTTCCTGGATTAGACTTCTTATTTCCCAACTCCGTTGATGTAATGTTTATTTCCATGTGAAAATTCAAAATTAAGGTCAGGTAAATGATATTAAATAAATAACACGACGTGAGGGGTGGAAACACGTTACACCAATGTAGAAAGTGCGAGTATTTTTTATTAAATCCTTATCAAATTGAGCAATAATAAAATATAAGGATTTTTCGTTGGTTTCCTCCTTGTTCGACCCAAATTCGCTTGACAGAAACGATGCTTCCATGGAAATGCGCGTTAAATGTTTCCGAAGACCCATGTGACGATAGCTTCTATAAATACCACCATTTACTCTACGTTTAGCATGTTGTTTACACAATGAACCCATTTAAACGGTCTGCAATATCGGCGATTTTGATGTTGTTTAGAATGTTCCAAATAATCTAGTTCTATGAAACTTTAGAAATGCATGCAGTTAATTTTCCGGTAAAAGACAATGCCCAAATGTTCGAAAATTAAACTATCGCTCAGTCTCTGTTCACAGGAATAATGTTGCCCAAAGACATTTTCAAATGTATCCTCTATCATCTACGCACCTTAGTCCTTCAGTGCTTTCAGCGCTTTGATATGAATATGGGCTACCCTTTCAAACTGTATTTGATGATAGTTGATACTGATCTCTGTCCTAAATCTACAACAACAAATTATTTATTGCAACAAAAGGTCGTCTGCAATCTCTATACATAACGTTTAGTAAAGGTTTATGGGTCGAGCAGGATTATCATTGACGATTCAAACCATCGAATAAAGACATGAGAAAATAAGCTACTGTAAACGAGTTACTGAACACATACAACTTGTTTCTTCAGTATGATATTCATATATCCATCTTGGTGAGTTGATAGTATTCTATCTTTTTCTAGCTTAAACTTATTTATTTCCCATCGATTGTGAAACAAGTGCTTACAACTTAGATTAATCAATCTCGATTCTGCTTATTATATCTATTTGACTTGTTAAATGAATCCTATGACTAAGAGGAAAGCTGGGGGAAGGGTTAGTTGGTTTGTATCTTTGTGCTACTACATGTAACGAAGCACTTACTTGGAAAATATTTGTTTTCATTCTGAAGCAGTTTAGGATGAGTTAAATGAAATTCATATAAAGTAATACTCTTGTCTTAGAAATTGAGAGTGGCATCTCCTTAAAGCTTTTGAACATTTTTAGAAAACCAACTTCTTACTTAAATAGTTGTGTTGTTATGGTAAGTTATAAAAAACAATCCATTCTTTACTGAGGCTGAGAACTAATTCTTGGCTCTGCAAATATTGTTCTGATCTTTACTTAATTCAATGCAACATGATTTATTCTTCCATCACTGATCAATACTGTTCATGAGGGAAAGCAGTGAGTGGCTTGATAAACATGTACAATACTGAGTGCTGACCATGGCAATTCGATTGAAAACAGCACAAAAACCAAATCTAATACATGTGTTTTAACCCTTTCCCAAACAACAAATTTTAGACTGTCAAAAATTGAAAGAGTTTGCAGACGACATTTCAAAATGTGATGTAATTGGATAATAATCTTCTGGTAGGCCAAAAAACAGTGTGGGAATAGGAAAAACTTGCTCATTACGAGCAATTTCTCCTTTTCCCTCAATGTTTTCTAAAGTCGTCTGCAACAAAGTGGTCAAATGTAGTTATTGTTTGGGAAAGGGTTATTGCCTCCTGCAGACAATGTATGAAATTATTGATGGGAGAGGAATGATTCCTCGTATTGATTTCCGTTGGAAAAAGGTTCCAATAAAGGTTTTTAAATAAATAAACAAATTATCTTTAAAAAGTTTTAAAACTTTATTAGGACTTTCTTAAAAAATGTAATTTTAAAATCAAATGTCTTCTATCGACAAAAGATTATTTACAGCTTCCATTCCAAGTATATAACCGTAGAGAAAAGATTAAGAACATAAGAATTGCATATATTGCAAAGCATTTGAACAGGGTTATTTCGTTAACAACGAGCTAAACTTAGAATAAGAGGCGCTATTTAAAAATACCAGTCTCATGTGGGTGTTTGGAAATGCAAATCCCCTCATTTAATGCGACGTAAGCAAGGTGTGCGAGAAGGATTTCCTGATTTTATTTATTCACAAGCTTTCCCATAGAAGCGCTCACAGATGCAAGGAAAATGAAAATGGTCTTTTGTTAAGAGACAATGATTGATAATATCAAATTCTAACATTTATTACTCCCAGAGAAAATAATCTCTCAGTCCCTTTAAAGAAATGAATAGTTTTTTGCTTATTTATCTTTAGAACTTAATCGGTATAGAGACACAAAATAGAGTTTTGAATAAGGATTGAGTTTGAAGTATTTGCATGCAGTAAGTATCTCAATACTAGTTTATGTATGTTCTTTACTGTTGATGCACTTTTGAACCATCTTCTTAGACAGTTTGTCACATGACCATGGTTGTCAAAGAAGGTGTCTGTTGTTGAATAGTCTGATCTAGGCAGGGTTGATATTACACTTTCTTGTAAACACACAAATCAGAGACATATAGTGCTAATGACTTTGAATACATGAAAAATAGCACGTCTAGACAATTACGGCGCATAGCTGAGACTATATTGAAGATTACACACATTAACTATGGGGGTCTGAGACATACTGCTTGGAATTATGTTTTATGTTGGTATAATCTTTTCATATTTAATTTCTAATTAATGAAATAACAAGCTATGAAAAATGTCGCTGATACGTGGTGTTTTGTCAAGAATCACACTATTTTCCATCAGTTTAGACCCGATAAAATGAAATGTGATATAAGTTATTAGACCAAATATACCAACACACATAGTGAGGGTTTGATGGTAAAAGGATTTGCAAAATAACCATACACATGTGCAAAAGCTCGGCTACACACCTGAAAGCTATGACTTTTGCGAGGGAGTTGCTATATTCTTGCATTAAATTCTTGATATATTTTGATCCTATAAAAAGGTAGCTAACATGATGATGACAAGAATAAGAAGCAAGTACGAACAGTTTCAGCTGGAAATTAATTACCAATTTATAATGGAAACATGTTTCTAACTGTCTGTTACTGAAAATCCTTTACACAACATTAAACCCCATACAAGAGATAGAGAAAGAGTCATCTTATTTCTAGTTTTGGCCTGAAGTGTTGGATTCATCTTCAATTTCAAACAGAAGACTTTATTAGATTCGGTATTAACCAATTTGATACATCTATAATGATAAATAATAAGCAGTTGTAAAATAGCATGTGAAGATTTTCCTTCATTTAATGATGGCAGTTCTATTGTCTTGCATTAATTGAACCTTCAAGGTTGACATAAGATGTATTTAGGTAAATAAAGGCTTTATTTAACACAATGATTTCAAAAGTTGCTTATTATGGTTTCCTTTTTTGCAATTAATGTAACGAGGACATCATTAGAGCTGCTCTAGAATTACGATCCAAAAGATAGAGAAGGCAAAACAAAGTTCACGTTACAATGTCAAGTCAAACTTTTTTAAAAACTGTTGTCAAAGAAAATTGAAAGCACGATTTATTCTTTATCTCAATTACCTAATATCTCGATGAATCTCAATCAATCAATCAATCAATCAATCAATCAATCAATCAATCAATCAATCAATCAATCAATCAATCAATCAATCAATCAATCAATCAATCAATCAATCATCAATCAATCAATCAATCAATCAATCAATCAATCAATCAATCAATCAATCAATCAATCAATCAATCAATCAATCAATCAATCAATCAATCAATCAATCAATCAATCAATCAATCAATCAATCAATCAATCAATCAATCAATCAATCAATCAATCAATCAATCAATCAATCAATCAATCAATCAATCAATCAATCAATCAATCAATCAATCAATCAATCAATCAATCAATCAATCAATCAATCAATCAATCAATCAATCAATCAATCAATCAATCAATCATCCAATCAATCAATCAATCAATCACCAAAACATCAATACGTCAATCAATACATCAATCAATACATCAATCAATACATCAATCAATACATCAACCAATACATCAATCAATACATCAATCAATACATCAATCAATACATCAATCAATACATCAATCAATACATCAATCAATCAATACATCAACCAATCAATCAATTAATCAATCAATCAATCAATCAATCTATCTATCTATCAATCAATCAATCAATACATCAATACATCAATACATCAATACATCAATCAATCAATCAATCAATCAATAAATCAATCGATTAATCAATCAAATCAAATCAAATCAAATCAAATCAAATAGATTATTTACTTATCTATTTATTAGTTATTCATTAATTTATTGATAGATCAATTTGTTAATTAATTAATTAATTAGTCAATCAATCAACCAAATCAATTGATCAATTAACCACTCAATCGATCAATTAATCAATCAATCAATCGACCAAACAACCAAGCGATCAAGATTCACTTCAATAATCCTAACGCCTTGATCGCCCTGTACTGGTCGGGGATCTCCATGAGAGCAGCAAGAGCAACGGCGGCTTGCGGACTTCTCGCGTCCTTCTTCACCTTGTTAAACTCCACAAACTGGAAATTATCGAACTGCCTCTCCGGCAGTGTATCGTCGAAATCGTGCATAAGGTCCCAGGGTCCGTCCCCGACCCCAATCGTGATGATGGACAGTGGATAACGGGAGGCCTCTACTATTGCCTGAATTGTTTCTTCCTCGCTCGTCACCTGACCGTCCGCCACAATAACCAGGATGTGATACTAAAAATAGAATAGATACAGAATGGTTGGAGACCACTTAGGAATTACTTCCGGAGGTCGTTGTACAGTAAAAAGTAGTTCTTGAAAATTAGGAATGTTCCTTTGAGTGTTAATTATATACTTTTAGGACAGAAGAGGGGCCCTTTTCAACTGTCTTAGGTATTTTGTGGGTGTTGGCCATGTTTTAAACCTTGGGTTTGTTGATTTTTTCCAGAACTACTTCCGCGGAAGGCGAAATGGTAAATAAGACGCCCTTTGCTGACAAGCAACTTTGGATGCAATTTTTTAGGGTGGTAAAAAGAGATTGCCGATAGCGAAAAAAGTAGCAGATCTTCAGCATGTTTGTTCGTGATATTCTGATAGGGTACGGTTTGTAGAAAAGTGAAACAACAAGGATTGACGCTGAATATTGTCATGGAAGGTACTTTGAAGGGGCCAAAACGGCAGTTTTTATATAGAATAAAGCTGGATCAAACGTCAAATCGTTTATCAAACGATAAATATCACCCATTTATCAGTTGTTGTTGAGATGTGTATCGGGTTTATTGTCGTGTCAACTGTAATTTGGTTGTACTACGGCTTTCCTGGATTTTCTGGTGAATATATCTTGGTAGAATCCAAAATTAATACATAAGTGTCAATACCAAAATTCTTGATTTATGACAGGTCCAAATTGAAAGCAACAGCATACGGCAAAAATGACATGAAATAAAAACACGACTCATGTGAGGTACAGTTAAGTAACAACTGAAATAAAATGTAATACATGGAATTAAATATTGCCAACATGACGATCTACAATAAGAATCAAATAAAAACGTAAAAAATGCAAGAAAATTCATCACATACAACATTGACATACGATATTTATACAGCCTCTCTAATGGTTTATTTCCATTGATCGTAACATATATGGATGAGTGATAGTTATTGTTATTCAGTTATAGTGTGTTAGACTCTGGTATTTTGTGTCTTGGGTTCGAACCCCGAAAGGAGCGAAGTGAAAATGCCTAATTTAACCCTCAAATCGGCACTGATGCTAGGAGTGCAGAGAGGAAGTAGTCATCAAGAGCAAATTTGAAAAGTTTCAAGCTTTTGTCTAAAACGATGTAAAATAGACAAGTTTAACCATTATAGTGCTGGAACCGACTTACGCTTTTGCAATCAGGTTAGATCAAGGCCAGCCGCCCCACGTTAGTTATCTAACCTGTCTGCTAATCCGAGTGCCTTTCCTCAACAATATCAAACGGATATTTAAGGATTCGGGAAGCAGACGACACAAAAATCTATTTTTCGAATATTACTAAGCATTTTAAAGGTTAATGTACACACAGTGGCCTATAGGCCCGACATGACCGGGCTTTGTAGTGTTAGAACTTAACTTTCTGTCTGTACAAAGTGTTAAAACGTGTCACTGTAACGAAATATTGTTCTTTCGCATCTGAAATTTGCCCAGCAATCTAAGGGTTTAACTTATCTAAATACACACGTTTTTGTTACCTGTTCGCATCTTTTAGTAATTGCAACAGCCTCATTGATAATCGGGGCAAAGTTCGTCGGGCCACCGAGCGCAATGGAAGGGGTCACTTCGTTGTATACATCGAGTACTCCACCAAATCCATCGAATTCGCCCTGGAACAGTTTTCATTTGTGAGTTTAGCGCCGTTTTCAATGATGCTTCAAGTTCAAACAAATTTTATTGTAAAATAGCACATTTACAAAATGATTGGGATTCATGTTTTGATTTTATCCGGTCATTCTCCCAAACTACAACATGGAGTACAATACATTACATGAAATAAATTCTCAAAAGAGAGATTCAATTTTACTTTGACACATATAGAGAGATACTTATTACTTATTAGGATCAAAATACATTCCATCTTGTGTGAAGATAAAACAGTAAACCATAGCTCTTGATACACGGTTTGTATAAGATATAAATAAATCTTTGCACGAGGGTTCGTGATATTTGAACACACAAAACAGTATGTTGTGTAAATACACACATGCACAGCAACTCTCGATGCAGGGTGAAGATAAGCTATAAGCAATAAGATACTGATTAAAGTACCTTTAATCAGTTTACTTTTACAACTGACGAAATATTCTTATCCCAAATGTATCATCTCACATTCTTATGCATTAGATTGTCAATGAAAGCGCATCACGCAGGTTAGAAAGTATAACTACAGTAAAACCTGTCTTAAGCAGCCAACAAAAATGCCATCAGATCTGTTTTTTTAGACCGTTGACAGCTTAATACAGCAGGCAAAACATGAAGAAAGTTCCTGCGGGAGCTTTCTTCATGTTTTGCCTGCTGTATTGAGCTTCAATGCTGCTATGCAGTCACATGTATTCTATGTTTAAGAGTGGCTGCTGTAGACACGTTTGACTGTAGTTGGTCTTCTTTTTCTTTTTAAATTCACATTATCATTCGAAACAAAATTCAGACGTGAAAATCGATAATGTAAAATTAAACAAGACTGTATGTTAATTTCATAAAGTTAATAACAAATGTATTTGAAAACCCTTAGTGTATAACCGCCTAACATAAAAAAGTTAAACATCTGGGTAGCGTTTTGCTAAACAACGTACGCTAAAAACTTGCGTAAGTTCAAAACTACATTCAATTCTATTTCAATAATGAGAATTAACAACATGGCAAAGTGACATTTAATGACGTCTCACATTGCAATAGTGTACCATCGGTTTTGACTTACGCATTCTCTCATTAACCCTTTTTCAAACGCCAAACTTTAGACTGTCCCAAGTTTAAAGAGTTTGCAAATGACATTTCAAAATGTACTGAAAATGGAAAGTAATCTACTGATAGGGCAGACAACATTGTGGGAAAAGGAGAAATTGCTCTCTTTAGTAAAACGCTACAACGATGTTTTGAGACTGGCTTGGCGATACATGTAACTTACATTGCCTTTTAAAGGAAATATTCCCTTATCCTTCACAATGCGGTCTCCAAATCCGTAAGCAGGAATTGTTCCATCGCTATCTAGGGGTTCAAGCGTCTCGCCAAGAATACAGATAATCTGTAACATAGAGAATAAACGGATGTTGTCTTGACTCGATAATGCTATTGGGGCGTAGGAATATTATTTGGTGTGCAGAACCAGATAAGCTTTCCTATATTTAAAGACACCAACCGTCTATTGTATTTATCTAGTTACCTATATATTGAGTGAAATAAACAAACGAAAATGAACATAAATACGGACAAGTGCACTCAACGAACACGTGATCTAGTGACGAATATCAGAAAATATTATACGGCAGCCTGTATGTTCAGTTTCGGTCTTTCTTGCGAGGTATGTTACTTAGATCGTTTGATATATCATTAGATATACATGCATAGACGCATTGCTAACATACACTAACAGGTATACTAGAAGGCATAGCTATATAGGAAAGTTTACATGTATATAATTAATATCCGATTAACGGCCGGCATAGTGATAGAAGTTTGGAGGTACTTGGTACATAAAGGCATAGGAACCACATGCTTACACATAGATGCAGCCCACATATTGACATTTATTGACACAGTGTCGTTATTGTTTGGGAAAGGGATAAACGTAGACGCTTCTCATACACGCTCAAAGACAGATCGAAGACGTACATACAGGATCTATTTGATATTCACGATACATGCATGCATACATGCAGACAGAATATTTGTACACAGATGAATATAGAGAGAGATATTCTCATGCACATATTCACAGAGAAGCATAGGCGAGATTCATACCTGCAACTATACCGTCATAATTACATAAACGAAGACGCAATAAATGCACCCTTCAACACGAATTGAAGGCACCAATTTAGTAAACAGACAGATAAACTGACAGGCAAATAGATCAACTCACATACACTTAGGGGATTTGCCGGTCTCCTCAACGGAATACCTAGACATGCACAATTAGATGGATACACAAAGCCAGAAAGATGCACACAGACCGACAGATACGCATACAAACAAAAGAATAAAACAAACATATGTATGTTTGTGTAAGAGATACCTCTTGGTACGGGTTTATAAACCCGCCATCTATAGCATGCAGGCTTCTTCCCTGAAACGTCTTTTGACCTTGAATTTTGTTGCTTAGCGTGTAATCGATTCCTGTCAGAAACAATGAAAGATAAAAGGTCTTTGAAAAGGATTGATTTAAATACACGTGTGCAATCGAAAGTTGGCTTTCTACTATCTTTCTGTCACCGAGTTTAAGTGTCATCGTTGTAATAGCACAGACGGGGGAAAATGTTACAAAGCGGTGTTGGGTGACACGTAAAGGAAACCAACCTACAAAGGATTCATTACAACCGAAACGCAAGGTTATATGTTTAACTGAAGGCTAGTAATGGATTGAACCTATGGAATGTCACAAAATAAACGAGAAAAATATTCACGACCATGTTAGAGAAAAGAACAAAAAAAGGCAACGTTATACTAAACCGAACATAACAAGTACCGAAAATGAGCCCACAGTTATCCACCCCTTGCTGCTTGATGGCCCGTCTGACGTCCGCTAGACTCGTAAAACGGTCCCTGATCATTTCAAACCTCATCGGGGTCGGGGAATCGGCACATTCGTCTCCGCCTAGCAGATTGGAACTGGTCCTCTCTAATAACAAACCAATTCTGTAAAGAAAACAACCTTCCGTAAAGGGTTGTCGTTCGTTTATCACATATTGATTTATACACAAGTAGAGGTTACAAAGAAAGATGGATGTTGATGTGGAAATAAAGCCTGACATTGTCACCATCGCTCCTTCAATTAATTTAGCAACGTCTCTAGCGGAATAGAAAATAATATAATTTTGTTTTGTAGACATTATACAATATACAAAAGCAATACATGTATATCTCTTGCATATGTTGTTAATGCTTATGTCATAGTTCAGATAGGCATATATACAAACTTGGAGCCTGTTTAACCCTTTCCCAAACAACAAACGTTCGACTGTCCCAAATTGAAAGAGTTTGCAAACGACATTTCAAATTGTGATGAAATTGTAAAATATTCTTCTGATAGGGCAGAAAGCATTGTGGGAAAAGGAAAACTTGCTCGTTAAGAGCAATTTCTCCTTTTCCTACAATGTTTTCTAAAGTCGTCTGCAACAAAGTGGTCAAATGTCGTTATTTTTTGGGAAAGGGTTAAAACCATATTTGAACTTGCATTGGGTATAAACAAACTGTAGGGAGATCCTGGATCTGCATAGGCCCGAACAGAATTCCAGTCTAGTTTTGTATCTTGACTACGACATACACACATGTTTTAATAACCCCTATTTAAAAGGACTATCTCACAGGTTGGGATTTTAACTTTTGAGAATAAATTGTCTTCTATAAATGATACAAAAACATTTTTCTAGAATCATAACACCATACTATAGACAGCTTCTCAAACCCGTTTATTACCGTACTGTAAAGAAAAAGATCATTTGTGATGCAGATATTGTAAACCGTTTAAACGTGTTTATATCGTGTACAATGAACTAAACCTAGAATACGAGGTCCTAGTTATAAATACCATCGCGTTGTTAGTCTTTGGGAGTGCTTAACAGCCCTTTACACGTGACATAAGCAAGGTGCGCGAGAAGGAATTCCTGTGATTATTTATTACCATGCTTTCCCATCGAATCGCTGATGGTCGCGAAGGCTCTCTTCATATATGTTTATCATTTAACGATTTAATCATTTCAGCAATTCAAAAGTAAAGAAATTGAAATTAAAGAAAATGGTGTTTGGCTAAGTGACAACGATTGTTAATATCGTTCATTACGGCCTTGGTACGGTTATCTGAGTGTGTCCCTTTAACCCCTTTCCAAACAAGCAATTTTTCCTCTTTCCACAAGGTTTTCTGCTCTATCCGGAGAATATTTTTCAGTTTCATCACATTTTGAAATGTCGTCTGCAAACTCTTTCAATTTGGGACAGCCGAAAATGTGTTGTTTGGGAAAGTGTTAAACATATAGTCACAGGATGCTATGTATTTAGAAGAGTCCATGAGCACTGCATGTAGTGTTTGCAGATAAGCTGTAAAACTGTCCATTGTTATACATACTTCCCCATTGTGTTGAAGTACATTGTTTAGACACTCGAGCATGAATTATGAGATATGTTCACTTGAACACTTCAATAAAACGTATCACTTTCCCTCTGTTTCAAATGACATGTATCTTTCCCTCGCGCTTGCCATTTTAGCACATTTGTAATAAAAAAAGAGAGAGAGGGTAAAAATGATGCGATACTTGATTTTCACTGTCTCCGAGATCGACTGGTTAAAGTACTAAACATGGAATCATCAGATCTTTATTCTATGATGGGTTCGAATGCCAGTACCAGACTATCGGTTTTATGAGCGGTAGTCTTCCAGCCTTTTTAAGGTAGGCTGAACATTCTACATCGCTTTTCCCAGCCTTTTGTCTATATACATTAGGAAGGCTGCTCCAGCATTTATGAGTCTCGTATCGTAAATTGCAAATATTGTCTAATAAACTTCACAAACGTAGAAGCATGCGACCTGATCAGGACATCAGTAGATTTGAACTTTCCCGAGAGGTAGATTTCGGCTAACTAACGGTTGGCTATGCCCGCATTGCTATGCCTTAATAGACAGTTGAGTAGGGGACCTAACCCGCCCATGATGCGTTAGGTATCGCAATAGAACCTATACATTGTTGCCGCGAAGAGAGGGGGACAGTGAGTGCTAGAGAACTAGTTTCCGTTTGGACAAAGTGAATATGGTGAAATAAGTGCACAAATTGGAGCCAGTACTGGTCAAGTAATGTATCAAGTAGGCTGTCATCGAGGGTTACACATTATACGATAGGCTAGAAGCTTTCATCACGATCGACGTAAAAAGGATAAGTTTACACTGAAGTCTTAAGTAATAAACACGCTACTGATATGTCTAAAAAGTAAAAGGAACAATTTATGTACCAAACACCGTATTCTGCGAGTAAGTCTTTCTTTTTTCGAGATCACGTTGGCAAACATATTACAAGCGTCATTTTCTGCGAGTACTTCTTATTCTTTTCGAGACCACGTTGGCAATTTACGTTACAAACGCCATTTTCTGCGAGTATTTCTGTCGTTTTCCGATACCATGTTAGCAATTAACATTGCAAACACCGTTTTCTGCGGAGATATTCTTTCTTTTTTCGAGAGAGTGAAATGATTTTTAAACCCCGGAAGTTAAAAACCGAACGCCTCTCTTCCGCGTTTTATTCTCATTTGTTTAATCCGATGACAAAGTTTAAATACGGCACCCTTTGTAAAGAAGTGTTTGTTGATTTATAAACACTTCAACATTTCTCCACGTGGGGTAGGCGTTTAAGGTATATTCGACCTTTTATGATCCTCCCGCATTTTCTTTTCGAGGATTAAGATATGATTTATTCAACCCATTACCAAACAATAACGAAATTTGACCTGTTTGTTGCAGACGACTCTGGAAGACACTGTGGGAAATAGAGAAATTGCTCTTTACTAGCAATTTCTCGATTTCCAACAATGTTTTCTTCCCTATTAGAAGATTAGTTTTCAATCTCATTACATTTTGAAATGTCGTCTACAAACGTTTTCAATTGGACAGTCGATAATTTAGCATTTGGTAAAGGGTTAAACAGTTCTTCAATGTTGAAGTTGCTTGTTTGCATTTGATAAAATTTGAAACTCAAAATAAAATACCGTTGAAACAATACATTTTCTGCATTGCTTTATGGTTTGCAATTGAAATTAGCTATTGAAAGCATTATTAATTCAGGAAACGTCATCAATGTCTATGTATGCACAGCCTATATTCGTTATATTTCAAAAGCACTGTATCGCTTATTGTTTTAAAATAATATCAATACATTGCATCCAGTCTCTAAAACTTAATTATGAGCTTATTTGCTTCAAATGCCTTTTTTTTAGTGTATATCAACTCTTTGCGAGGGTAAACATATCAATGTTTTTGGACTTTTGCATTCCAGCCGTATCTGGTTTGCATAATCACTGATATGGTTGGTTAAACCAACAATATTGGTCCAAAGAAATTTTCTACAGTTTTCTTTTGGAAAATAATCCTTACATTGCATTTTCTTATTTTTGATTTGTTTATTCGAAAATGATAAAAAAGCAGATCGACGGGTTAGTTGTTAGGTAAAATGACATTTTTCATGGTAACCGTATTTGAAAAACATTTATAAAACGACTTGAATAGTTTTAAACTTAAAATAGAAAATAGAAGCTGGGGCTTAATATGCATGATTAATATAAAATGATGTTAATAACCTTTGACAGTTTCAAAGAAAATATGATTTTTCTTTGAAAAGTGTAACATACAATAACCCATCTGAATAATAACGTTTATCCGACTAATATACAAACACCTCTTAGGAAACATATTTATTATTTCCCTTGGATGCGCAGATTAAGTTCGCAGAAGAAATAACTGAGAACATCTAAACATTATTTATTATAACATGATCGCGTTATTCACACAACACATTCTGTGAGATATTCGCTTAAACACAGCTTGTTTGTATTTTTGGGTTTTATGGCTCGTTATTATATCGTCATAGCTAAGAGGACGACTTCAGCTTGATTACAGACAAGAATACTTGAAAGGCAAAGTTAAATCCTCGCTGAAACAATGTTTGCATTGTTGTATGATATACAATGTCAGAGAACAAATACAAAAATAAAGCAACATTCAATATCATATTTAAAGCACAAAAGGCAAAACTACCAGACATTCTATTTGGTAGGCGAAATCTGGCCACGGCCTCCGTAGAAATTGATGAAGTGTAAAGAAGAGCAAGGAAAGACCATTGTACAGAGATCTCACTCTCTTGATAAACACACAGAAAGTTCAAACGACCGCTGCTGGTGGAGGATATATATGCAATGAATATCAAACGACCGCTGCTTGTGGAGGATAAATATGCAATGAATATCAACCGACTGCTGCTGGTGAAGGATATATATGCAATGAATATCAACCGACCGCTGCTGGTAGAGGATATATATGCAATGAATATCAAACGACCGCTGCTGGTGGAGGATATATATTGCAATGAATATCAAATGACCGCTGCTGGTGGAGGATATATATGCAATGAATATCAAACGACCACTGCTAGTGGAGGATATATATGCAATGAATATCAAACGACCGATGCTGGTGGAGGATGTATACGTAATGAATATCAAACGACCGCTGCTAGTGGAGGATATATATGCAATGAATATGAAACGACCGCTGCTTGTGGAGGATATCTATGCAATGAATATCAAACGACCGCTGCTGGTGGAGGATATATATGCAATGAATATCAAACGGCCGCTGCTAGTATAGGAAATATATGCAATGAATATCAAACGACCGCTGCTGGTGGAGGATGTATACGCAATGAATATCAAACGACCACTGCTGGTGGAGGATATATATGCAATGAATATGAAACGACCGCTGCTTGTGGAGGATATATATGCAATGAATATCAAATGACCGCTACTGGTGGAGGATATATATATATGCAATGAATATCAAACGACCGCTGCTGGTGGAGGATATATATATGCAATGAATATCAAACGACCGCTGCTAGTGGAGGATATATATGCAATGAATATCAAACGACTGCTACTGGTGGAGGATATATATATGTAATGAATATCAAACGACCGCTGCTTGTGGAGGATATATATGCAATGAATATGAAACGACCGCTGCTTGTGGAGGATATATATGCAATGAATATCAAATGACCGCTACTGGTGGAGGATGCACATGCAATGAATATCAAACGACCGCTGCTAGTGGAGGATATATATGCAATGAATATCAATCGACCGCTGCTAGTGGAGGATATATATGCAATGAATATCAAACGACTGCTGCTGGTAGAGGATATATATGCAATGAATATCAAACGACCGCTGCTAGTGGAGGATATATATGCAATGAATATCAAACGACTGCTGCTGGTAGAGGATATATATGCAATGAATATCAAACGACCGCTGCTAGTGGAGGATATATAGGCAATGAATATCAAACGACCGCTGCCGGAAGAGGATATATATGCAATGAATATTAAACGACCGATGCTAGTGGAGGATATATATGCAATGAATATCAAACGACCGCTGCTGGTGGAGGATATATATGCAATAAATATCAAACGACTGCTGCTTGTGGAGGATATATATGCAATGAATATCAAACGACCGCTGCTGGTGGAGGATATATATGCAATGAATATCAAACGACCGCTGCTGGTGGAGGATATATATGCAATGAATATCAAACGACCGCTGCTAGTGGAGGATATATATGCAATGAATATCACACGACCGCTGCTGGTGGAGGATATATATGCAATGAATATCAAACGACCGCTACTGATGGAGGATATGTATGCAATGAATATCCAACGACCGCTGGTGGTGGAGGATATATATGTAATGAATATCCAACGACCGCTGCTAGTGGAGGATATATATGCAATGAATATCAAACGACTGCTGCTTGTGGAGGATATATATGCAATGAATATCAAATGACCGCTACTGGTGGAGGATATATATGCAATGAATATCAAACGACCGCTGCTGGTGGAGGATAAATATGCAACGAATATCAAACGACCGCTGCTAGTGGAGGATATATATGCAATGAATATCAAACGACCGCTGCTAGTGGAGGATATATATGCAATGAATATCAAACGACCGCTGCTGGTAGAGGATATATATGCAATGAATATCAAACGACCGCTGCTGGTAGAGGATATATTTGCAATGATTATCAAACGACCGCTGCTGGTATATCACGACATGTCATGTCTAACATGCTTTACATTTTATGTTATGAAACAATGTACATGTTCACTTTTCCGAGGCATGATAAGAAAGTATATAAAGGTATTTTACATGCTAGTAATATTAGCCATAAAAAAGCGTCTGCTTTTTATTTCACAGTTTTGACAAACCGGACCGTGTTTGATGTCTCGTTATCGATGCTTAGATTGTACATGAAACAGTGCATCTTTGCAGGTTTTTTTCTTCTCTTTTTTATTTCAAAGTGCAGTGAAAGGTTACTCTTTCAATTGTGTAAACTGTTGTTTTATAATGTGATTTATACGTGTGTGTCATTTCTTTCATGAATTCTATTTTGTATGTACATATGCATATTCATTCAAACTTTTTTCTTCTTCTGTCACTGTTCATGCCTTACAGCATACAACTGTCATTCAATTTCAGACAAATCACTATAAGTCCAATGGCTCTTTTGGTACCAATTTAAGGCGAGCACGCCTACAACAATTGTTAGGGTTTTTTCACGTATGGTTCGAGTTACCTTGTGAAATGAAAGCGTTCACTTAAAATTTCTAACCGATCAAATATTGTTTACCGTATTTCAATCAATTATTCAAGCGTGTAGCTATACTATTTTCTATTATTTGTCTCTCCATTTCATAATTCTAAACAACTAATGCATTTATGCCTTTCTTTCTGTCTTTGTCTCTCATGAACTTTCCCACTCGTCACTTTATTTCAATCATTTGAATTTATGCTTTGTACTCCCTTATTGTATAACATGTGTACTTGGGTAGATTAAACGATATGTTCTGTTCTGTTCTGTTCTGTTCTGGTAGAGGATGTAAATTCAATGAATATCAAAGCCGTTGCAACGTTTATGGTTCGTAATACATATTCATTTTCAGCAGACATGCTAAGAAAAACTTTTAAAAAAAACACGTTCTATCTTTTTTCCAAACAATGGCTATTTTGCAGTGCGTACCATACAACAGTAAGCCGCTGTACAATTTTAAGGAAATAACATGTATGTATTAGTTGTCAAGTTTCTTCATATCTGTGAACAAGCAGCTTTAAATGGTTATACTAGGTTGATACATCTTCGCTTTTTAAACACGCCGAGGTAAAAGGAGACCTGGATTTAATTTTAGGAACGCCCGTTACGCTTGTATCTCCAGTTACTTCACACTCGTTATGCAAATAACGCTGTATTATACTGCAAATAAAGGCATTTCGTTGAATTTTATCTATTTAGAAAGATTAATTCAATAATTGTACATCGTGGATGAACACGTTCATCCAACATTTTGCATTCTGACCGGACCCGTATACACGAAAACAACCACTCTGTACTTTGAATACACCCGTCATCCCGATACAACAATAGCAGTTCGGCACTACAAAAGCAGTTCAAAACAAAGTGCGTGCGCTGTAGGTAAATGCCACGCACTTTGAATCCCGAAACCCGCTGAGTTCGAAATTTTGTTTTTCCATTCATTTAGAAAGGGAATATAATTACCTTCAGTGCGAGCACTTTGTTTTCAACTGCTATTGTAGTGTCTGCACTGCTATTTCAGTGTCGGAATGACGGGTGTGTTTAAAGGACTATCTCACATATTTAAAATAGATTGTCTTCCAACGATAACATGATAAAAACTTTTTCTCATGTAACGGAAGACTAGAATACTGAAATCTCCCCAACCCGTTTATAACCATAAAGAATAGATATGGATCATGTGTTATGCAGTAATTGCAAACCATTTAAACGGATAAATTTTGGAAAAACGAGCTATATTTAGATCAAGAGGTGGTGATTATACACAACATTGTCATGTTAGCATTCGAAAAAGTGCAATCGCTCTTGTCACGTGACATTAGCAATGCATGCTTGAAGGAATTCCTCCGTTTAATCACAAAATGGCTTTCCCATAGAAACGCTAGGATAGAAAACATAGTGAGAAAAGGAGAAATTGCTTGTTTAGAGCAATTTCTCCTTTTCCCACAATGTTTGTTTACGTCGTCTGCAACAAAATGGTCAAATGTCGTTATTGTTTGGTAATAGATTAAACAGCATTATCATACACAATGCAGTATCGCTGTTTCAATGCAATGATGTAGTTAGTGCTTCATATTTATGATTTAAAATCATGCATTCAACCCACAATATCAGATGATCCATTATTTTTCCGCTTTTATAAATCAGTGGGTATGAATGTTGTTCCCTTTAAAGTGTGACTTGAAGATTACACTATGATGACAACTTTCACACTTTATTACAACAATTCAACCGTAAAGTTGTTTCTTGTATGGTTGATTTTTAATGTTTTCAATGCAAGAAACAATTGCACTTTTAACTGATACTTCTTTACTGAAATTTTTGTAAATATCTAGTGGTTACTGTACAGGGGCATGTCCCTCAAAGATTCACACGGTGTATTTCCTCAAAAACGTAAATATTAAACGGCAAAGTATGCCTCGGAAAAGCTTAAATTTGAACGGAACATGACTCCTACCTGGCAAATATTTATCTTACTTTTAAACGAACATTTTTAACACTAAAGTTACCTTTGAGGATCAAAAGTTTCGTCACTTTTGTAAACGTAGACGTAAAGTAACACTTCATAGGCGACAGTGGTGCATTGGCAGAGCGTCGGCCTCTTGTGCCGAGGCCACCGGGCACGAATCCCCGTTAGGCGAGGAGACAGTTGCCGGGACTAACTCACAAATTGGCGCGAGTCCTGGGGTAGTATCCAGGAAGCAGTCATCGAGAGTGAATTTAATAAGCATCACGCTTCGGTCACAATTGATGTGAAATAGATATGTTTAAACATAAAGTGATATAAAGTGATACTTGCCCAAGAACATGAATTCATATACCTGCGTATGTACAAAGTTTGGGTTTCAGTGGACTTATTCTCCCGGATGACAAAAGGGTTTTAATCGCAGCGAGTGATCGTTATAGACAGTTAGAGAAGGTTAATTAGCCGGGTAACGCTATATAACGGAATAAATATTGGAGTCGTGTTAAACCCCAATTTGGAAAAAAACAAGTACAGTGGTACAGAAGTAAAGTGTCGACCTCTTGTACCGAGGGACCCAGGTTCGAATACCTGTAAGGCAAGGTGAAAATTACCGGGACTAGCCCACATATCGGCGCGAGCACTTGTGAATTGTCAAGTAAACAGTCATCGAGAATGGACTTTGATAGGCTTATTCAAGCTTCCTTCACAATCAAATTAAACAAACAAGCAAACAAAAACAAGAGTTTCTTATAAATGAATAAAAAAAGAAAGAAATATAAAAGATTGTGCAGACGACTTCTGCAATACATAATGATAATGACTTTTATTGGTCGGTAAATCTCCTAATTGGGAATGACATACCGGCTGGAAGGACTTTAACCCATTACCAAACAATAACGTCATTTAACTACTTTGTTGCTGACGACTCTGTAAAACGTTGTGGGGAAAGGAGAAATTTCTCGTTTTCCCACAATGTTTTCTGCCCTTTCAGAAGATTGTTTTTCAGTTTCATCACATTTTGAAATGTCGTCTGCAAAATCTTTCATTTTGGGACAGTCCAAATTTTGGCGCCTGGTAAAGGGTTAAAGCGGCATCAAATATCACAGTTATATTAAAATGAGAAACAATTATATCATACTCACGTAGATTTATCATCGTCCGCCATTCTCTCTCATTTACTTCCCCTAAATGGAAATGATTTTAAAACGCTTTCGAAGATAACGTTATGCGTGCGTATCGATTGAAGAGCTGTGTTCCTAAGTTGTAAATCTTACTTGCCACCTCAATTGATGTAAGAACACCATTTAGATTTGCATCGTCTTCACTGTAAGGTGTAAAACGTTAAGGTATTCTATACCAATATTGTGTTTGAAAATATACATTAGTTCGAAAAAGAAAAAAAAGAAGAAACATAATAGAACACCTATATTATTCGAATCAGAAAACTATTTCTTTCCATAACATCGACAACATTTAAATTGTATGTGCTTGCAGTGAAAAGAATTCTATTTCAACCCATTGCCAAACAGTAACGACATTTGACTAGCTTGTTTCAGACGACTTGAGGAAACATTGTAGGAAAAGGAGAAATTTCTCTTAACTAGAAGTCTTTCTATTCCTACAAAGTTTTATGTCCAATCAGAAAACAATGTTTTTCAATTTCATCACAATTTTTAAATGTCATTTGCAAACTCTTTATATTTGGGCAGTCGAAAATGTAGCGTTTGGTAAAAGGGTTAAAGTTTGGGAGAAAAAAACTTGTTCTATAATTCGATTTGTGGGATAGGACTCGGCTTTTATAAATCGGATGTCGAACCGACCAATCAGAATTCGTTATTGGAAATATGTGAACAAACGTGTTGTTGATAAACATGATTGAATTGCAGACAACTATTTTTCAACCACAAAAGTTAAAGGATTTCATTAAATAGGGCCTCACACCATCTTTTATCACTTTTATGAACATTAAATGAATCCATATATTTTTCAAGTAACCTATGTATACACGTACCCTTTCATGTGCCTTTAAAATCACAGGTCCTCTCTCTGTACGGGTTCAAATCCCGGATAGACATTCAGATTTTAATGAGGGATAGCCCCTCCCACTGTCATACGGAATGCCCATGATTCTTCGTTTAAGACAACTCTTGAATAGTTTGTGGGAAAACAAGACAATTCTCATACAGGGAGATAATACCTGCTTTCTCCCATATACCTTTAAACCAAGCTATACTAAGTTGCCTTTCATATCTCCTGCTTCGCCAATCATAAATGATAAATAGTATCATTGTCAAAATAATGTTTATGTTTTATTTGATATCGTAGTTAATATCATTATTGGGCGTGTTATCATTGATTAGAGCTTCACTCATTACATAATAATTACCCATTTTAATCCATCACCAGTAGGTTGACGAAGTTTATTCGACTAGGGTTGTTGGTCTAAAACTACTATCTCTTGTTTGTCACGATGGTTTTACCAAGTTAAAAGTCCTATTTTCTTTACTGTATCATTATCATCGGTTTTGGCTTTTAATTTGGACCAGTACCAAATTTCCTGCAAGGGAATTGTTATGTACATTGTGGTACCCACTCTTACCGTCTTAACATAAGCTGCCATTTGATATTTGCTGCTGTTTTAAGAGACCACTTTTAGACATTAAACGAAAGGTTATTTGGGCTAAAGCTACCTTTATAAAAGACCCGAATGATTCCAAGAGCTTTACTGAAACTTTCCGAATGACTGGCGTCTGTCTTACGCCGTTTGTTTTCTAATACTCAACGATTTAACCAGCTTTTACTAAGGTCTAATCAGGATTTCCTGTACATCGAATGTAACAAATGATCTTTGGTCAGGACTGCAATAGAGTGTCAATAACAAATAAAATACCAGAACATGTCCGTTTAATGTTTATTTTATTAATACATGTTCAATTTATCACAAAACCCCTCCAATTCAAGAGTGTGCATTTGCAAAATGATTTGTATATTCAGAGAAATAGATAACATTATATTTGCCTTTAAATGTGTTTTTCGCTAAAAGCATTTCCTCATTTGTCATATAAGCTCTTTTTCTTAATTAGTCTCAATTAGTCTCTTATCATTGTTTTGAATTGCATTTAATCAAAGTTCGTTGTATGATATGATGAAATAGGAGATATCAATCTAAACTACAACCGGGTACCAATAAAGTAGTTCTTAATTCGATAGGTTTCGTCTCACGGCATATCCAGGAATATCGGACCGGAAAACGCTCGCAATATAATCGGATTTTTCTTCATATGTGATTGGCATGCAATAAATATATTGGCGTTAGAAAAATAACTGGTATATGATGAAAAAGAAAAATTTCGAAAAATGATACAACACCTAAATACAAGCTTAGATTTACTAGACTTTAGCTAGAGGAGCTCATGAATAAGGATAACAATGACAAAAATATATACAACGGTTGACCATTACAAGCAACATCCAACCATTATTCCTCTAGTTTAGTAAAAACCCTGTCAGCAATTTAAGACGTTATTTCAATCAGAGCAAAAGTCGATAGCAGACAAAGGCTGATACATTAACTGAACACGACATGCTTAGATGAATTTAATGTTAAACCTTTCAATCATCCTTACTATACGTATCTCACAAGACTATCCACCTTATTTGAAAATATTATTTCATGATGTGAGTAAGTGCTTTAAGCGATACCCATATGAAAATTTATCAGTATTTCGATTTTAAACATAACAATGAAATCAATATTTATGAAATGATATGGGTTGATATGATATGGATTGTAAATAGTTGTGACAAAAGCAAGAACAAGTTAGTTACAAACAATTTCTCCTTTTGTCAGGGTGAATTTCGCACAAAAATATAAAAATTCCAGCTTTTTTTAAGCAAGAGGTTTATGTGAGTATTAAAGGGTTAATGTATCGGACCTTATAGTCCCTCATATATATCTCAGTTCCAATACCAGTCCTGAAACAATTTAACAGTTCGTCTCTTAATTAACAAACAGAATGGCAAAAATTTATCATTGACAGCTTAGTCTTCATGTGTTCCTACAACCGGTCGTCACTCAACAAACAAACCGAATGGCAAAAACTTTATCGTTGGCAGCTTAGCCTTCATGTGTGCCTTCACCACTAATAGGGATTGCATCGCAATAAAATTGAACTAAAGTAACTAAAAGAACAATACAGATAAACAGATAAGGGTACCATTTTCTTGACATTTAAATCTCAAAATTTGTGTAATCTCAAAAAAGCATTCCCTCTTATTTCCATTTTGAGTTAATCTATATTGCAAGATAGCACATCATTGGAATCGTTTAGAATACTTTACACGTTTACATCGCAATAGAACTGAACTGAAGTCACAAAAAAGATAGACAGATCAGGGTACCGTTTCATTGACATTCTTTGTTCAAATTGTTCGTAAGTTCAAAATAGCATTCCCTCTTATTTCAGTTTTGAGCTAAGCTATATTGCGAAGTAACACATCTTTGGAATCGTCTCTCCGAGACGCTTCCAATGACGTGTCACATTGCAATACTGTACTTTTATCTAGGAAACGATCCATGTTTGGCAGTTTTGACTTACGCACAAGTTGTCCTATATCTCTTTAGTATAACGGTACCCTATGTGTTTCAACACCTAGATCTTCATGCTGGATCCGAGAGCATCAAGAATTGACTTCTTGACATCTCGAATTACAGCCTCGTCCAAACCTTCAATCGTGAGCCACGACTTGGCTTTAGTCTCCAGTATTTCCCATTCGTCATGGCGGCTGACAAAGTTCAGGTCTAACCAAACCAATACAGCTAGTGTTGCAAGAATGTCGTCAGCCTAAATAGATAAAGTTGCAACCAAGATGAGCAATTTAGAGCAAAACCAAGGTCCTTGTTACAGCGGATATACAAAGACATAAACTTTTCAGTGAACGAAATCATTTACCAAAGATCTTATCTTTGAGCGGATAATTCGCTCTGTTTTGGAGTATTGACATCTTATTTTCAAGTGTTTTGGGCCACATTTTTTTCAAATGACATGTCCCTTCAGAGACGGGAAAAATTTAATATTTGCAGGCATGTATATTTATAAAAACCGATTTTCAGTGTTTTCACTGAATGTTCTAATTGAATTTGATAGATTCCTGTTCAGTTCGTTTAAATGGTGGGATTTCATTACCTTGCAAGGAACTCATGTTTCTGTTATTGTTTCTTACGAAATATCATTCATAGAAGCAGTGTGTTGGCACGTTTTGGATATTACTTTTTTATTGATGGTGTTTTAAGAGATACCTTTGTTCCGTCCATTGCACTTTAAATGTTTGACCAATCAACATTTACCGTGCAGGAGAATAGTTCCCTCAAACACACACCGCTTGCTTATTGTTTCCACTTCGCAATTAAAAGATTAACACATAACTTACAAACAAGAACTTTTTAATGATCTGATTTTTTTCAATGAACCATACAATGAATATAAATCATGGAGAAAGACTCCATATAGGATTCCAATAAAGGATGGGGTAAGGTTGATAGAATAAATCCTAGTTTAGTCAGTGAACAACTTTGTTCTTGCAGCAAAATGGGGCACAGGTGTGTTCTTTTTCCGCAAGTATTATCAAAGCCTTAACAGTATTTCAGTTTTATTGTGGTAACCAGTTCATTCAATATTGAGGAAGACCCGAAGTTTATGTTATTGTAAAGAATTGTAGAGCCAAGTAGAACAATCAGCGTGTGTAAGTCAGTTGTGTGACAAAATCTAGCTCTTCCATAATTCGGAATAGATCTAGAGACTTTCTAGTATTGGGCTATTTGTAGTCATAATACGGAGCCAGATCCTGGGGGAACAAAGATTTAAAATAGAATATCCATAATCTGTCATTTTGACAGTCTTTCCTTCGGTGGATCACTTTGGTTGTTCTCGGTATACATTGGTCAGGGCCAATTGATATATACCAAGATGTATACGAAGGAAGTTATCTGACGAAATGACGAGTTTCAAAATGGCGGATTGCTTTAATTCTTTAGTGACGTTCCAAAAGTAGATCGAGTGTACAATCACAAATATAACTACAATCTACATAACATGTCCTAGGTGGACTCGAACTTCAATACAGCTGGATTCTTGTTTTCATGATAGGCGGTCTTCCAGCTGACGTTTAGAAGGTTAAAGGTTTAACCAAAGTCCTTGACCTGACCTTCATGGAATTTTGATATTGAGGGTCTTACACCACATCTTACGGGTCTCAAAACAACCGAAGTAATGTTCACCGTCTATACGAATATGACCAGTTTATAGAGATTTAAGAATGAAATACCCGTACTTAAAGGGCACCTTTCCTTCTTTACCAATGTCTTTACGCATTAAGTCTACAAATTCATTTATCTAAGTATATCAAAAAAGCTCTAGTTATACGATATCATTCTGTCCAATAACACTCAAGGTTAACATATTTAGTATGCAATCATTGGTTACCAATAGAGAAGAAACGTCGATACATTAATTAACAATTAATACGATTATAACTATCTGTGTTTTGTCAAAATTGTCATGTTTTTATACGAGACAATGATACCAATTTGTTTATTAATTATCAGGGTTAAACATATCTTGATAGCAATTATTGGTCAGCAAAAGTGAAGATGTCACTACATTTATTAACAATTTATGTGATTTTAACTCTCTATGCATTGCCAAGTGTCATATTTTCATGAAAGTTACATGATGCTGTGTGCTCTACAAGTATTGGCCATATACACATAAATTGCCGTCATACCTATTAAAGATTTTGAGTTTGAGATTGTTAGATATATAACAAAGGGAACCAAGAAACAATAATACCAAAGCATTTACCTGCGACAGATTAAGTTCTTTGAAAGCTTTGATCTCTACTTTCAAGATGTCACACACGTCCTTACTAAGGGTCCAGTTACCACGGAAACCTTGCAGCGATACCATGTTCATCATTGGGTCATCTGACATGAATTTGGGGCGAACATTGCAATAAATATCAGAATCTATAATTAGATATAAAGATAAGTTTGAAAGTTTAGGGCAAGGTGCTTGTTAAACCATCCCTTTCTAGAAGGATGTTTGGTTTTTGCATTGTTTCAATTTCCATTGCTGCCAACCTCTTTTCAATCTGTTGAAAATAATCTGAAGCTATGCGTCATTCATCTCTTATTTCAAAACTTGAAATGACCAGAATGATTTGTGAAGTCTGTTTAGAATTTTAACCCGATGCTAGGAACGGATGTGTTTGTTGAGAAAGATTGATGTTTACGCCTTTATTGGGCTTGGTGAATGGACAGAATAGGTACGAACGATTCCTGATCTATTCTGAATGTAGTTTCTAAAACTAAAACAATACATCAATCCTGTAACATCTTTATGGGAGCCCATGAGAAAATAATAACTGGATATTTAATTGTTTTACGCATTTATTGGGCTTTGAGAATGGACAGAATAGATACGAAAGATTCCTGACCCATTCTGAATGTATTGGGGCCTGTAAGACTTCAAAATTCCTGAAAAGTCCTGTAATTGCTTTATGAGTGCGCATTGGAAAATAACAACTGGAAATTTAACTGTTATTCATCTGTAAAATGTGAAATGGGGTTTCCACTCAAGAGAAAGATTCAACTGGAACACAAGTGATAAAGTCACTTCAGTTTAAGATATTTAATATCTATGAATATCTGACGTTTGTATCAAACAGCATGTTGTTGTATGTTTACAGCTTATCACGATTCTGCCTCCTTTTACTATGGTTTCGTAAAAGGAGCATCTCATAAGTTTGGACTTTATCTTTACAGAATAAATTGTCTTCTCCGATAAAATGACAATATAGTTTTCTAAAGCAACATCAAAATACAGTATTTTTAACAACGAGCTGAACTAAGAACAAAATATGAGAGTATTTTGGATACCAACGTCACTGGGGTCTAAGGAAGCTTTTAAACGCTCAGGTCATATGACCTGAGCAAGGTACGATTTAAGGAATTCCTGCGTTTATAAATCTTTATACCGCTTTTTACATAGAAGCACGGACATGTGTGATGGTTTATTTTTACAGTACTTAACGAAATCACAGTACTAAGTGAAATCACAGTATCTCAATTTTCTATTTCAGTAGCCTAGAAGTAAAGAAGTTGAATTTCGACTTATGCTTAATGACAATAATTGTAGATATCTTAACTGTCATAATTCACGATTCATAAATCTTTGAGTCAGTCCCTTTAAGACGGGAGTAACTGTACATCACAATCATCTCAGAAAACTAAATGATGAAGGGGAAAGAAATCCTGGTTCATCTAAACTTTTAGCAACTATATACCAGGTTTGGTTCAAACTCAAAAAACTTATTTGTTTCGGTTTAAAGTAATGTCAACAATTCTAAAGTTATGTAACACATTTCCTGGATCCATCAGTACTAGGTTGGAGCTCGGAAGTGTATTGCCAAAGACACTTCCACCAAACCAGAGGTATAAGTTCGACTCTAAATTCTTAGACAACCGATTTAATTACTTAGCCATGCATGACCATCTTATCTTATCAATTGTCTAATCTAATGAAGGTGTGTCATTATTGATTTGAAAATAATTTGTGACAGAGGAAGACATTGTAAATCTTGTATCTGTTGGTTATTACATCAATATCTACATATTGTTGATTGGAACGTTACATTAAATTGTAACACAGAAAAATGTTTTCGCTATTGCTTAAATATTACCTTGTTATGAAAAGGTTTTTGGGGCATTGTTATGTAATGTACTCAACACCACCTACCCTTTGAATAAAGTAACAAATAAAACATATTTACCATCATCATCTAGGCAATTAGGAACTGGTACTAATATGATAAAACACAAGAAAAATAAACAAGACACACTTTTTGCATAGAATCAAAACCAGGCTTATTGGATTTGAGTATTTACCTAATAGTATGACAACATTCGCATGTGTGAGGTTTCTTCCCATTCATCGGTAATATCACACACATAACTTTATTCAAGATTAATACAGTACAAAGTCAGTATTCTGGAACTTGGTCAGTGACCTAATATCATGTCTTTAACCCTTTCCCAAACCACAAATTTTCGACTGTCCCAAATTGAGAGAGTTTGCAGACGACATTTCAAAATGTGATGAAATTGGAAAATAATCTTCTGACAGGCCAGAAAACATTGTTGGACAAGGAAAAATTGCACGTCACGAGACGTCTTCAACAAAGTGGTCAAATGTCGTTATTGTTTGGGAAAGGGTTAAACTAGTGTGTTTTAACCCAGCTATTTGACATGCACGCAAAAACTTGAACCAAGCACACAAAGTTGTACACTTACTTAAACATTAAACCCAGAGTTACGGAACTCGATCAGGGACCTAACATAATGACCCTGAGTTAAGTCTCAGCCTATTCCCTCCACAAAGACAATGATATACAGCAGTAATGACGACGCCCTGATGATAAGTTTAGCTCTCCTTCTTAGTCAAATAGTCAAGCTTGAAATAAATCAAAGTTTGTACCTCCATCAATGACAGTCATCTTCATCAAAAACGTAACATACATATGTAACGTTCGTTTTACGTTTATGCAAATTAGGAACCTAATGCATTGTATGAAAGAACACGCTGGTATATATATAGACAACACAACCGCTCAGTAAACGACAGTGTTTTTCACTGATCGGATGCATGTGACTCTTCGAAAGGTTCATTTGCTCGGTTAGTTACATTGGTGACAGCGGTCGGATAAAGACTCCTCCTTCTATCGGGATTGCCTTCCCCACGTGTTTCTCAAGGGCCAAAACTCGGGACGAGTCTTCTCGGAAGTGGGAGTTATGTAACGTTCGTTGAACTTTTATGCAAATTAGGAACATAATGCATTGTTTAAGAGAACATGCAGGTATAAATATAGACGACACAACCATGAAAGTGTTTTTCACTGATCGGATGTGTTTGTGTCTTTGAGATGTTCGTTTGCTCGGTTCGTTACACATACATCGTTTGTGAGGTAACAACTTAATGGTTTATAGTAGTTCATGTGGGGTTTGACTTTGTGTCAACAATTGTTTCAATAATGTAGCAGCTTTAAATAGATTCACCAATACTAAGCTAGATTTCTGAATCGTATTTCCAATGGACACATCCACAAACCAAGAAGTATTGTTAGGGACCAAACACGAGACCTTCAGGTTGTTGTATCACCATCTTAACCACTAGACCGCATAGGAACCGAATATCCATTAAGTCAAAATATGATTTATCAATCTCTTACCATCTATTGCCATCGTTCCGCTGATATTGAAAGCCTTGTCTCTTTTACGAGCTGAAAAACAGAGAAACATCATTTAAATCATTTGTGTCTATTCTCTTCTTCAATGATAATTGGGTTATATCATTTAGCTCAACACATTTTCCACAGCATCTTTCTAGTTCACAGGAGTTTACAACACATTGCTTCCAAGCAATAGTCATCTACATCTATAGGTTTTTCTTTAAATTGGTTAGCAAAATAGTTAGATTACCATCTTAACCGGTATCTTGTCTATCAAACATAGAGGCCGCTATGGTACAAATCTACACGGAGGAAATTGTCTATGGTACCGGAAAAACAAATCAGCACACTTTCCTTAGCAATGAACTTTAGTCGGTTAAAAAATCATACGGTTTGGTGTATGATAACGTTTCCCTCACGTAAATGATGGCAATATTATCTAGAATAAAAGTTTTAACAAAAGTTTTGAGACAAATCATTGAATAATAAATCAAAGTCTGATAAAGGGATGTTTTCTTTGATTAATGGTACAACAATTATTCAGGGGGAACAGCTGTGTATGTTGTTGTTTTATTTATGAAATTTGCATTCTGACCAATGAAATCTAAAGGCTGCCCTGTAGTTACACTGCCCATCGTCTATCTTGTGGAACAAAGTGGAGCCGGTAGATATTGAGGGATCAGTTTATCTTAACCACTGGGCCTATGGGACCGATCATTCATAAATACAAAATATCAATAAAAAGGTTTAATACCTCTTCCTTCCATCTCTGGGTTAGCCGAAACAGTTTTGGCATTTAACTTAGCTGTAAAAAGAGGAACAGAAGTTAAATGGTTGTCTAGTGTCTTCTTTAATGAGAATTTTGTTGTATCATAGAGGCATTAACTGTTTGTACTCTTGATGTGTGTTTTTTCTTTTAATTTTTTAGCAAAGATTTTAAGGCATTCCCTTAATATAACAAATGCTGTGGTTCGTCCACACTTCCAATTGTATTCGACAGTTGCGCTTTGCACTAACCTGTGTATTATCGCGTAAAGATACTCTCTCAGAGAAGTGTGTATTTGGAGTTACAACTCCAAAAGATTGGTATTGACAATCCTTGTCACTGAACCAAAGACCGTTTTTCATTCCCTTTCTAGTAAGTTGCTAAAACCCCATGTTTTCGTTGATTTTACGTGAAGCGAGCGGTCGTGTTTGTCTGATCATCTTTGGGAAAGCCAGTTTATAAATAAATGGGGATTTCTTCTTCCCGGAAGTAAATCGTGTTTTCTTCGCGATGTTTTCGAAGGAGCATTGTTGCATCAACATAAACGGTAAGAAAAATGATTTAACATTGATTTGCAAGGTTACTTTTGCTTTCATCATCAAAATCATTGTTTACTTTTTAATTAAATGCGTTACGAAAATGACCGGAAATTGGCGATAACCTGTCAATCATCAATGTTGGCTGCTATCTTTGTTTACCTCATACACGTTTGTAAATTTATCTAGTCTTCGCATTCAAGACAAGATACATGAAGTAAATTCAGTCTTCTATACAATAAAGCATACCGTAATTCATTGTGTCACTCCGGTGAGAAGGTATGAAGCTTGTACTAAAGATATTGTCTGTGAATTTAAGGAAAATATCAATTGCTTGTCTTGAATAACTTCGTTCAGGTCTAACGATGTTTTTTTTAGAAAAAAGCCATTGAACATAAGGTAAACTTAGTCATTTCAACAAGTAAGAATATGCTGCAAACATAAATTAAATAAGGGAAAACAAAACCAGAGACATAGAGAATTCTAAGGATTATATGTGAACAATGGTCACATCCTGCTAAAAACTATATGAACTCTATGATATTGTCATAGCATTTGTAATGAGTACCTGTATAGCTCTTACTCAAAGGGAAGTGACCATTGGATCACTCACACTCACCACAGCAAAAGAAAAACAGTTACAGACTGTGACCAAGTATCTTTCCTTCAAATGGTTTATTTTGTAAAAAATGATCTAAATTTGGATTATCCATTGGTGGGTGTCATTATTTTTAGGGACTAACTCAAAGTGCCGTGATAGTAATATTCGGTGTTTTTTTTATATTAATAATTATTGTCACCAAATCCAAGATCATTTTAGATTTCTTAACTTGCTGAAATCTGGTAATTTTGTTAATCACAAAGATGATCGGACAAACGCGACGGCTCACTTCACGTTATCTAACGAAAGCACAGTGTTTTAGCATCTTATAAGTAAAGAAATGGTTAATAGTCTTTGGTTTTGTGACAAGGATTGTCAATACCAATTTTTTTACGTTTGTAACTCCAATTAGACAGGGCTGTGAATCACGTGATCAGAAATGATCTATTCGACTTCTTCAAACTGGTGAGTATCTTTTCATATACCGATTTCGTGCACGAAATGTAGCGCAAAGCACCTGCAATCCAATTTGTTCTGCCGCTTGGTTTAATTATACCAAATAAACGGTTTCTCCACACACTCGGAAACAGTGATTGAACTTCAACTTTGCAGTTGGATAGGTTCCATGAAAAATAAGGTTCGAACACTGATTCCGAGTGTTTGAAGAAATCATTTATCTTTAATTCTTTAAAGAAACTGATCACTTATTCTCACAAATGGATGACGAATGCTGCCATAATGCATTCATGCAATATAAGGGAAAAATACATTCACATATATGTAAATAAATGCTATGGTGACATTTGAAACTTAAGTTGCATGGAAAAATGCCTGTCCCGGTAAAATATGTGCTGATTTAGGCATGTATGGACGAAAATAAACCATTTTCTGGGAACAAAATAATGCGTTAATGTGAAGACAGGTATCCTTTGAATATGCGAATCTGAATTTCTTTTAAACAAAGTAAAATCTTAAATTAACCATCATGACTAATTCATGTTTTCAAACTGCCAATCATTTACAAATCCTACACCAAACAGCGACCTAGGTATGGTGTTAATCATCATGATTGAGTAAATGTGGGATGTTTTGAATCAAGCTGTTATTACCTAATTCAAGGAAATGATCATCGTTTCTAGTGTGACAAGATCATAAACTCTATTATAAAGATAACCATAAGCGTAATTTTGAATGTATCATTTACGAGTCATCATGTTTTCAACTGATACAAGTGACCATAAATACCATGCTGGACACATTTTGCTTAGGTCATTCGGTATTACCTAATTTAGAAAAATAAATTGTTGAAAGAATATCATCTTAGACTATCCATAGCAAGAAAAAACTCAATATTCATTATTTACAAGCCATCATATCGAGAAAGCTCTTGGAGAAATGATACATGAAAAAATAACCAGCTCATAACTAAATCTTGGGTAAAAACCCAGATTTTTCTCACGTTTTTTCTCACCTTAGTGAGAATGTGTGTGAAACTAAAGATTTTTTATACTTCTTTTGAAAACTTATGTTTGTTTATACATGTATATGCATTCATTTAAACTTAATAATAGTTGATGGTATTTGATGTCATGTCTGTTGCACTTCACCATCTTAATTTGAACAAGAGGGCCATAATGGCCCTGGAACCGCTCACCTGAGATTACCACCTATTTGAAGAATAGTAAGAAACATTGCTCTTAACTTTTACACACAGTTTCTTGCGCTTCTAAGCATTGACCTTTTTTTATTCCAATTTTATAAGTTGGACACTGTATGCTTGATGTGGGACATTAAAATGGTACATAATTATTACAATGCGGAAACTGACTATTTTACTTTACAGAATGTATGTACCTAGATCAGCCTTCACTTTTGTCCAGTATGATCTATTGTTGCCATTTTGTGGTTATCATTTTGGCATATTTTGAAATCCAAATTGATATTGATGTATTATGTTAAAAATTCTACCAAAAATGTATATAGTTCAACGCAGCCTGGCAGCCATGTTTTTCGAAATATTAAGATTCTTTGAAAAACTTTTAAAATTAGGCCCCCAAAAGCATTCCTGTGAAATTATTTTGAAATCTGACCGGTGGTTTTTGACAGGAAGATTTATTTAAGGTTTTTACCAGTCTGAAAGATGACTACCTGAGTATCATTTCTGTAAAATATTATTGAAATTTGACCAGAAGTATTCGAGAAGAAGACTTTTTAAATATTCATTTAAAGAAACGAGCCACGCCCCCTGGCGGCCATGTTTTTTTTAGATATCGACACAATTTGAACAAATCTGAAAGATTACCACCTGAGTATCATTTTTTTAAAATATTACTGAAATCTAACCAGTAGTTTTGAAGATGAAGATTTTTTAAATATTCATTGAGGGAAACTCGCCATGCCCCTGGCGTCCATGTTTTTTAAGATATCGACACAATTTGAACAAGTCTGAAAGAATACCATCTGAAGATGATTTCTGAAAAAATATTTTTGAAATCTGACCAGTAGTTTTGAAGAAGATTTTTAAATATTCATTGAAAGAAACTCGTCACGCCCCCTGGCGGCCATGTTTTTTGAGATATCGACACAATTTCAACAAATCTGAAGGATTATCACCTGAGGATAATTTCTGTAAACTATTATTCAAATTTGACCAGTAGTTTTCGAGAAGAAGATTTTTTAAATATTCATTGAACGAAACGCACTACGCCATCTGGAGGCCATGTTTTTTGATATATCGAAACCTTTTCAACAAATCTGAAAGATTACCACCTGAGTATCATTTCTGTAAAATGTTTTTGGATTCTGACCAGCAATTTCTTTTAAAAATTTTTAAATATTCATTGAACGAAACTCGCCATGCCCCTGGTGGTCATGTTTTTTAGATATCGACACAATTTCAACAAATCTGAAAGATTACTACCTGAGGATAATTTCTGTAAACTATTATTGAAATCTGACCAGTAGTTTTCGAGAAGAAGATTTTTAAATATTCATTGAAAGAAACACACCACGCCCCCTGGCGTTCATGTTTTTTGAATTATTGACACCATTTGAACATATCTAAAAGATTACCACCTGAGAATCAGCACAGTTACACAGCAGTAGGATTGGAGAACCTTAAGGACTGCCATCTTAAAGTGTTGGTCTTGAAAAGATAAATAGTTTTATATCAAAGCCATCTGTTTTCTTTATCGGTTTTCCATTTGATAGTTTTGTGTCATGTCAAGGACAACATGGAACAAGAGAATTGCGTTTTTTCCTGGTATCATAGGGTACATGTATTATGAGTTGGCAAAAAGCTCCTTCTTTGTTGTTCATAGAAACTGAATGTATAGCTTACAAGGAATATTCATTTAAAGGAAAGTACAAGAAGTAAAAACACTTAAGCTAGCGTTGTTTGAGAGGTGTTGTTTTGGGTCATCAATTAAGGTTTTGAGTCTGATTTGTTATCCTATGTAAATATTCTAAACATAATTACTTATTTTGTGAAGTAGGATTTTCTTTTCAGAATATGTCTATCATCTTCTTATCCTTTTAAAATAGGTAACACTAGGAGAAAGCAGAGGGTGTTTTTCAAATCTTGTAAATGTTAGTCATATGTCAGTTATAACTCTGTAGAATACTGCAGAAGGTAAACAAACAATTCACAATGAATACATAGTATTTGCATTGGTGTCTCCTAATTTTGAGAAAAGGCATTCTTTTGAAAATATGACTGGAAAATTTGGATAAGAAAAAATCAAGGAAAAAGAAGTTATTAAATTTTCATACAAGATAGTTCACACAAAAAACCTTGTCGATACCCAAAAGGATGAAGTCAAAACGATGAAACGTCAACCAGAGTCAATAAAACAACCAGGCATCACAATTAAATAGACAGAATGCCTTGAGTTTCCCAATTTAACTGATGCTTTTTTTAATATTATGAATTCTGACTTGAATTTTTCAGATATCAATTTTGACATTTTACCAAATCATAATATGTAAAAAGTTTAAAAAAAATTGGTCCATAAGACTGATTTCTGCAGTCACTAACACACATAAATGTATGCATAAAAAAAACCATACATTTTGTAAAACTTGTTATTGTTATTTCCCAGTCACTTAACAAAACACCTTGACACATGTTTGTCTCTGACTAATAAAAAGAAAAAGCTATTGAAAAATAGAAACATTTAAATACTAATAAAACTATCTTTGTTGTATTTGTCTCCTATTTGTTTTCCAATTCATACTCATACAATTTTCTTATAATCAATATTCCAGCAACCAATATGGATGCATTTGGCAATTGTAGTATATTTTGTAGGGTTCTACGTTGTCCAATGTACATTTCATAACCTTGATGTCCAAAGTCTGAACCTCACAATCGTTTTTTCTTGGGATGTCCTTGAGACATTTGAAAGTTTTTAGTCTATTGCTGATGAAAGCAAGCAGTAGAGCAAATGAAATACTGTTGACATTGCTTTTTACCCTTGCATCCATCATCATCCATTTGAATCATGTTATCCAACTTCAGTGCCTTCTGCACGCTGATAAATTATTACATTGAAATTCTAATTACATGAATGAAGTTGGCAAATCAAAAATTCTTCCCAGAAATAAATTTGAAATATGAGATCTGATTTGATATGGCATTTGTTGTATTAATTTTTTAATATAGTTTTCTGACAATACCTTTTTTAACGTTTCGAGAAGGTATATTTTAACATCTTTTGTATGAAAAGTATTTATTTTCTTCCTATCTTTTCTTTATAATCATGTGGCAAACACCTCTAGGTAGTATTGGTAAACTGTCAAACGACAGTTATATCTAATTAATCAAGAATCAACTTCATGCTTTTTACGCTGTTTGTTTTCCCTCCTCGAATTATTTTCGCTTGACGGAAATGGTGTATGCGTCGATGTGCATGCGCGAAAAATGGTTTTTTTCCGAAGACCAACGAGACGACGGTATTTAAAATTACCACCACTTACTTAACTTGGCACTTACTCCAAGTTAAGACGATATTTACAAAATTAACAAGTTTAAACGGTCTTAGATTTCAGCGATTATAATGTTCTAAATCTAATTTGTATAGTTACCAGCAGTCTTTGGAAGCTGTCAATAATCTAGTTATATGCTTCCTCAGAAGTATTTGTTGTTCTTTTTACGATTTATTTCAAAAAGTTTAAATATCCATCTCTGAGAGAGTCTCTTTAAAGGATTGTGGGTTAATCAATCTTAAAAAGAGATGTTGCTTTTGTTATGACGTGACGTCACAAGCTAGCTTTCAAAAACTGACAGGTGCAAATTTGTATAGGTATTGTTTTTCTACGAAAAAGTCTAGTACATTTTTCTATTTCTTAGCTGGATATCGATTCAAACGCTTATATAACCCGTTTTGTAGTTATTGCACGTCACAATCAATTCCTGGTGGTATACTTGATAAAATACAACTTTTTTTGTGTATGTTTCTACTGTGTTGCAGTGCACAGGTACAGAAAAACTATATCGTAGTACAAGGGTCTGTCGTTACTGATGACGTAGACTCTTGAACAGGATGCTATCCTTCAAGACAATCAGGATATACATGTATTTCTGAAGTTACCAGAGCAATATTCTCATAATGATTATGGAACGAAAAAATCGTGACATACATACTCTTTGAATACATATCACTCAGTTACCCTAAATGCCTTATATTCTTTGAATACATATCACTCAGTTACCCTAAATGCCTTATAATCTTTGAATACGTATCTCTCAATTACCCTAAATGCCTTATACTCTTTGAATACATATTACTCAGTTACCATAAATGCCTTATACTCTTTGAATACATATCACTCAGTTACCCTAAATGCCTTATATTCTTTGAATACATATCACTCAGTTACCCTAAATGCCTTATACTCTTTGAATACATATCACTCAGTTACCCTAAATGCCTTATATTCTTTGAATGCATATGTCTCAGTTACCCTAAAAGCCTCATACTCTTTGAATACATATCTCTCAATTATCCTAAATGATTTAATATACCCATGAATATCACTCTTAATTATCTTGCTCCTGATCTAAAGTATTACAACAGGTCGTTATTGAAGGGATTTATTCTGAGATTTGAGATGTGTGCTCTGGGGTAAAAACTATTAACAATTCGATATCAACATTCATTACCACTGAAGCAAAGACCATTTTCAATAGTTTATCGTTTGCGTTGCTTCAATCCCGTTTTCGTGTTAAATAATGTTAAGTGAGCCTTCTTGTGTGTCAGCTCGTATATGGGATAGACGGTATAGAAATAGACACAGAAATAGTTTCTCGTACACCCTACTAGTGTTACACGACAACAGCGATTAAGCATTTCAAAAGACCAATGAGACGATTGTATCTAACATACCAGTTCTTATTCTAATGTTACGTAAAGCCACCGTGGGTGACCCATCCAGATACTAACCACTTAGTACGTTGCTTAAATACGAGAGAAAGCCAAACACTCTATCAAATCACCCATAAAAGTCGGCTTCCACAGTGAGACTGTAGAAGTAGTGTAGTTTATACATAAACCCTTTAACTGTCACATTTCTCTCACCTTTTCTTGACTTCGTCCCGAAGTCACAATTGTCATAAAAACATACATGGGCAGTTACCGACTTTTTACAATCCAAGAAAGTAATACTGCCACTATAAACAATGCTCCAAAGCAGAAACAAGGATCGAGATCATGAACCACTAAGGGTACGGGAATGATGGTGATATCAAACCAAATCCTACCGCTGCCGCCAATTTTGTAACGTGTATCGGGTCCTTCTTGGATTGAAGCAACCGTGTGTGACCCATCCAGGTACTAACCATTTAGTACGTTGCTTAACTTCGAGAGAAAGCCAACCACTCTACCGAATCACCAATAAAAGCCGGCTTCCACAGCGAGACTGTAGAAGTAGTATTTATACATAAACCCTATAACTGTAACACTAAGATTATATTTTTTTTTACCCCAAAAAAATGCAATGTCTGCAATAAAGATGTTCTATATGTTTTTTTTTTGATATTCATGAACGGAGTTGAAAAGCTACCAATAACCTATTTCGATAGAACTTTAGAAATCTATGTTGTCATATTATCGGTAAAAGACAATTTCTTGCTTAAATCCCATTCTGATAGTCCTTTTATGAATGAAAGTAATTGTGACAAAGTCTTCATCAAAGTACAAACTTCTGCTACTGTTAAAAAACACACACAATAATTTGACATAAAGTGAATCTAATCCAAACGTTCAGAAAAGATGCCTGTCATAAAGGGACCTAAATCAAAGCTTTTATACTTGTAAGAATTGAGTTTTCTACTGATCAGCAGAATGTGTGTTTGGTTGATTCTCGTTTGGAACTTTATGGTGGTCTCAACAATACATGTAATTCCATGGTGGAATTTAGCGGCCGGTGATGCTCCTGGTATTTCTGATAAATTAATATCCCTTCAAGATCTCTGCTTAATCTCCCACAGTGCCATAATGGTTCAGTTTTGATAAACAAATAGTGCACCATACAGTTGCTTCATTTAGGGAACGTTTGACACCTGTATTCTAAGTCAAACTCGCTAATTATGATTCCTTGCTGATAATATATTTGGAATTTCAGACCGATCCAAATTGAAAGTAGCAGTGCCAATTAACAATCCTGGAAGAACATGGTTTAAGTTAGAAACCTCTATGAACAAAGGACGAATCATTCATAATCAGTCATTAGAAACATTTTTGCTTTAGTCACAGTGTTTGCTAAAGACTTCTGCAGAAAACTGGAAAGATGTGGTTATATAGATTGAAAAGTCAAACATGTTATTATGGTTTAGAAAATTTATCCTTACTGGAAAGTGACTCCTTGTTGTTTTCTGTTTTGTAGAAATATGTAACAATATTTTGTTTAGAATTGATAGAATCTTAAATCTTGAACAATCAATGTTAATTCCGGACGTGGAATTGTTTATATCTTAATTACTTAGCAAGCAAAATCAAATCCCTCAGCGGAAATGGATATTTGAAAACTCAGTGATTATAAGAGGATTTGCTCATCTTGAACAAACATTGAGTGTTACAAATTCATTTCACTTAGTCATTTCACATTCGGAACACCTCGGCCATTTCTTAAAATAACCTCGGAGGTAATGGGGAGCCATTTTTGAAAGTAGGTCACCAACGAAGGGCCAATCGTATCTACTCGGCAATCCCCGTAACAAGCCGGGGATTGCCGAAAAGAGCCGATTGACAAAATATGAAACAAAGATGTGTTGATATGATCATCTTTAATGAAAAGGGTAAAAAACCCATTCAATTGTGATATATAACCAATTTGTGTGTATTCAAATACATATTTAGTGCCTGTGTGCATTTTGCGTTAACCGCCGGAAATAAGGCAAATTACCCCAGGATTTCTGGTGTATTCATGTACTGCCTACGAGGTATATCTACCGACTTGTTACGGGGATTGCCGAGTAGATACGATTGAGTCATTTCATTGAAACATATCATTTATATTATATGATAAGTGTACTTACATTTGAGAAAAGAAAGAAGTCCTCTAGGTCTCGTATCTCTGCTAGGTCTCGTATCTCTCCTAGATAAATCAGCTGAAGAATTATAACCATTGTTATTACAATTATTATTAAAATCATTATAGTTATCAACACCTGTACATGCATAATGAAACAACACTATAATTACTAACGTTTTCATTATCATTATCATTACATGTGTTACTGCAATGATAAGCATTTATTTGATAAGGAGTAGTAATAATTATCAACTCTGTCGAATTCCCTAACAGATGAGGGCAAAAGCTTGGATGGTCCAAGCGGTAACTGTGTCACATCGTACAATGAAATATATACGTATGGGTTGGACTATGCCGTTGCAATAAATTTCTCATAATTAACTTGGATAAAAAGATAATTGAGGCTTGGGTTTGTCCATCTTTATCCTATAATGCCAATTCTTATGAGAATCATCTCTACGAAATAGTGGTTAATCCTCAGTTTTGGGGAAACTGTGCGTAAAGAACCATAATCCGTCCCCTTATCCAGACAATGTATGTCACTTATCTAGAAATTGCGTGCTAACCATTAACGATTCCACAGGGGTTCGACTCAATACATAACTCCCAAATCCCTGTATAAATACTTTATAAGATAAACATTATCATATAAAGTATGTATACATGGATTTGCAACTCATGCATTGAGTCAACCCCATATGGTCAAATCCATGGACAACTACTTAAAATGACAGTTATGCAGAGGAGGATATTTTTATAGAGAACATTACACTTCCAAAGAGAACTTCAAACAGTGAAACAAGTTCTTACAACTTAGATTTGTCAACTTTTGATTCTGCTTGCTGGATACATAATCAGTACTCGCACTGAATATGGATTGATGAAAAGTCGCAAGGAAGATCCTGCCACTCACGGGATTTAAACCCACGACCCTCGTGTCTTGAGGCTGATACTCTACCCCTCGACCACTGATAAAGGACACATCAATGGACAAATTAGGAAATGATATGGTCCATATTGGTCATTGCGGATAATAAAGATTGTAAACTAAAAACACAGCTAGAGGCATTATATTGGTTACTGCAGGTAAAAGTCAATTTATATTATAGACAAACTAGAAAATGTTAAGAACTTTTGGTTAATGCGAATAAAATATAAAATGAAATAGAGGCAGTAAATGAAATATCATGGGTGTATAGGTTTGTGCAAACAAAAGGAAATGTTGACTTTGGACATAGAGAAAGACATTTAGCAGATTATAACAAATCACTGAACTACAATCATTTCCCAATGGCAACAGCATCTCCTCAGATATTTAAGGGCATGATGAAGTTAGACTATGATGTTACTGTCACAGAAAGGTCAATATACTCATACCTGACAATTCATCTTGCAAAAACCTCATCATTAATCGAGCAAATATTCAATTATTCATAGTAACCTATAAGTTAAAAATGAAGTAAAAAGTTTACTCCTGCAAAACATATCAACTGGCAAAGGTATTAAATGAAAACATGCAAGTGTTAATAGTAAATTAATGTGCATAAGAGGTTAGATATGCCTTCACCAGCAATGAGAATAACTAATGAGTAATCAGACATTTTTGCACCCAACATCTCGAGGTATGCATACTTAACTGTCCAGTCGCCGAAACGCCTAAAAATGAATCATCTTAATGTTCTTACGTTCTACAAAGAAGTTATGCGCAGACTTCCAAAAAATGTACTTGGACATTACTTTAACTCTTTACCATCTGCAGAAACATTTTCTTACTTGAATCAGATCACTTTAAAAAATATATTTGTAAACATGTGAAGAACCTTAAAGGAAAAAATGCTTGTGACAGGCAACTTCTCCTATTGCCACAATGCTCTTTTGAAGGTTGCCTGCTGCAAGACGCTCAAAAATGGTGTTAGATTGTAATATGTTAAATAGTAAATAACAAAAGTGAAAGACTTCCTTTAAAGGCACATAAAAGGAGATAAATGCTATATCAAACTATATTAATTGGTAAACATTTGGTCAGATTCAAATAGTTACACCAAAAAAAAACCATCAGCACAACTTAAACGTGAAAGCCAACAAGAATTAACCCAGATTAACCAGTTTAATTGTGTGATTCTTCACCGCTGACCTTTACAGATGATACACAAATGTTTGAACCGACCAATCAGAATTCGTTATTTTGAATATGTAAACAATCAGGTTGTTGATAAACATGATTGAATTGGAGACTACTATATTTCAAGCACAAAATAACTTATGTTTAAGAAGTCTATTCAATAGGGTCTTAATGCATTCGTAAATTAATTCTCATGACTTTTATTAAAATGATAAAAGAACTCAATATATTTTTTTAGTAATTTATTTGTACTTTTTTCCTTTTATGTGCCTTTAAAAACAACTTTACTGCGAAATAACCTCCAGCAAACATTGGGAGTATGATTTTAATAGATTCTAGTATCGCCTCCCCAAAGTTGAAAGCCTAACTAAAATCTTGCATTGAACATTGTATAATGTGAAATAACCTCCAGCAAACATTGGGACTATGATTTTGCCTCACTAATAAGTTGATAGCTCCTAGTCAATCGTTCACTGCAAAACGTAAGTATCTTCTTCACAAAAGTGAAAGACTTAGTTTACTCTCGCATTGAACAACTGCACTGTGAAATAACCTCAAGCAAAAGCGAAAAGAGTGCCTACTCCATAGACCGTCTTAATTCCCTGAAGCTCTAATATCAAAAAGATTCAAATCTCTATCTGTGAGACATTGCCTTTACTAGGGCAAAATATTACTTGCTAAATTTAGACGAAATCAATATCAAACTTAGTGTTAACAGGTCGAACTGTACCTTTTTCTATAGACAGTATATGCGTTCATTATAAAACAAGAGTTTGATTAGATGATTATCGACAACTATGTAAAACATATGACCTCTAGGTGTGAGGCTAAATTTGACCTCAGGGGCATTTTTTAAACAATCTGGATAGAAGACATCTAGATGATGCAACATCTTTAGACAGGCAGATATTTGAAGCTTGCATTTGATTAACATATTGATCTGTGTTCCCTTATTAGTCATCAAGCAGGAGTCATTAGTAACACACTACCCGTCCGGGTGATTGATCTTGTAAAATTTAGTCAAAACCAAGTTTTGAGAGAGATGGAGCAAGAGTGGAGAAAGATGTTGACAACATGCGATGGTTGAAGGAAACAGATCCTAAAAGCTCACAATTTGCAAACTTATTAGAAGAGTGCCAAGAGAACAATATTTCGAAAACAACTACTTAAAGGCCCATAAAAGCTGACGAGTACTTTTTGATTTCGGTTCTAACACCATGTACATATTCTGAAGCTACGTTACAACTTCACCTTGATGAGAAACGTATTTATCAATATAGATTAAACGACTTTTGGGCGGAGTCGAACAGATCTTATAATAAAAAGACATATAAGCGGATGCCTTTTGAATCATAACACATATATGCTGATTTGATGGTTTACATCACTGTCTATAAATTCATAATTATGGATAGACACATAATGGTTTATTGCTCCATAACATCTGAAGAAGTGCCTATTACTGCCATGTCATTTAGATTCGAAACCATATATTCAGCCAAAGTAAGTGCTCAATTTGGAAAGAAATATTTTGTAAACACAATATTACTTTCACTTAAATAGTCTTTTGAATAGGGTCTTGACATTTACATCCTATTTCATGACTTTGATGAACACAGTACAGTCATTCTTGTTTTAAGCAACTAAAATAGAAGGAGACAGAACTGTGGTATATAAGACGACTAACAGCTAAATATCGTCGTCATTTAATTCAGAAAGCTTCAGCAGAAGTTTTTGATAAACGTTCTGTATCAAAAGGACCACATTAACCCTTTCCCAAACAACAAATTTTCGACTGTCCCAAATTGAAAGAGTTTGCAGATGACTTTTCAAAATGTGATGAAATTGGAAAATATTCTTCTGATAAGGCAGAAAACATTGTGGGAAAAGGAGAAATTGCTCGTAAAGAGCAATTTTTCCTTTTAACACAAGGTTTTCTGCTCTTTCTGAAGAATATTGTTCAATTTTATCACATTTTGATATGTTTTCTAAAGTCGTCTGCAACAAAGTCGTCAAATATCGTTATTGTTTGGGAAAGGGTTAATGAGACTTTTAGAGTATTTATTAATTGATATACTTATATATATATATATATATATATATATATACCCTTGTAATAAGCTACAAATTACCTATGACAAAAAGACATACCTGACAGACGCTCCCGCGTTTTCGCTTTCGTACACGTGGCAAATAGCTATGTTAAGATAAAAGTTGACAGTTCCTCTAATAGCACTTTACAGAGATTACAATTTCAAGCCAAATTAAAAACAATTCAAAACAATCTACTTTTGACCCAAAGTTACTCATAAACTGACTTGGTTGAGATATAACAGGTTGATCATTTTGAGCAAGTTTGATCAAATCGGGCTGAAAATGTAGCTTTCAGAGTGTAAACGGGTGTTTTCTAAGATTTGACTTTGTGAACTACTTTTTGATTCCATTCCACCCATGATCAAAGTTAATCAAGATATTATCAAGGTTAACATTTTGAGCAAGTTTGATCAGCACTCTGGATGTCTTAAAAAATTAAGCTGTAGACCTCTTCGATATACATTGTACAAACAGTGTTGCCTTTAGAATGTAAACAAGATTTATCAAACTTACGCAAATATTCTAAGAAACTTTGAAGGGTAAGAGAAAGCGAGTTCCAGACAGATTGGGTCGAATTTTTTACCATAATATTGTAAACAATAGTAATTTATGATGTGACATAGTGACCATTTTTCTAAACCCATCTCATCTTCTATGATCTAATTCGACCCACATATCATCAAGAAAACATAATATGTCATTTTGAATCAGAACTGACCTACTTTTTGACTCCACCTAACCATGATCGAAGTTGATCAATATATCATCAAGGTAAACATCCTGACATGTGGCCTCTAATGTGTAAACCAGATTTTCAAAGAGTGGACCTAGTGAACTTTTTTACCCTACCCCACCCATGATCAAATTCGGTCAAGATATCATCAAGGTAATATTTCTCTAGTGACCTACTTTTTGACCCCACACCACACATGATCGAACTCTATTGAAATATCATCAAGGTTATCATTCTAAGCAAGTTTGATCAAGATAGGGTCGAAAATGTGGCTTCTAGAGTGTGAACAAGATTTTCTAAGATTTGACCTAGTGACCTACTTTCTACCCCAGCCCACCCATGATCACACTCGATCATGGTTCTCATCCTGAGTAAGTTTGATAAAGAATGGGCCTTAAATGTGGCTACCAGAGTGTAAACAAGATTTTTCTAAGATTTGACCAAGTCACCTACTTTTTGACCCCACACTACCCATGATCGAACTTAAATAAGATACCATCAAGGTTAACAGTCTGAGCAAGTTTTATCAAGATTGGTCAGAAAATGTGACTTCTAGAGTGTAAACAAGATTTTTCAAAGATTTGACCTAGTGACCTACTTTTTGACCCCGCACCAACCATGATCAAACTCTATTGAGATATCATCAAGGTAATTATCCTGAGCAAGTTTGATCAAGATAAGGCAGAAAATTTGGCTTCTAGAGTGTAAACAAGATTTAACTAAGATTTGACCTAGTGACCTACTTTTTGACCCAACCCCGCCCATGATCAAATTCGATCGAGATATTATCAAGGTTAACATCCTGAGCAAGTATCAGGAAGAATGGGCCAAAAATGTGGCTTCTAGAGTGTAAACAAGATTTTACTAAGATTTGACCTAGTGACCTATTTTTGACCCCACCCCACCCATGATCGAACTTGATCGAGATACCATCAAGGTAAACATCCTGAGCAAGTATCAGGAAGAATGGGCCAAAAGTGTGGCTTCTAGAGTGTAAACAAGATTTTACTAAGATTTGACCTAGTGACCTACTTTTTGACCCCACCCCACCCATGATCAAAGTCGATCGAGATATCATCAAGGTTAACATCCTGAGCAAGTATCAGGAAGAATGGGCCAAAATTGTGGCTTCTAGAGTGTAAACGCTGAAATTGTTGACGGCGCAGCATGCCCGCCCGCACGCACGCACGCACGCACACACGACAGACGACGGACATTCAAGTATCCTAAAAGCTCACCCTGAGCCGAGGTCAGGTGAGCTAATAATTGGTTTGGTAACTTATTCAAATCGAAGGAAACCACTGAACTGAACAGCATATCTTTGCAATATTTTAAAGAAGCCATTGTTACAAAAGGAGAAATAGTTGCTTTTTTTTATCACGGAAGTTTATTTATATATCAAGCATCAGGTAGGTTAATATTGTATTTTAAAAAATGAGTACAGACAACACTTAACAAAATCTGCATAATCTTCCACCTGAAATCAAATGATTACCTATTTAATCGAACACACTAGTGTCATTAATGAAATTATAAATAATCGTGGATTACATACCAACATGAATAAAATAGTCTAGAAAACCATGAATCAATTAGTCAAAAGTGAATAACTTTCTTAAATTTCAAGCACTATTCACTGTGCCAGGCCAGTGACCTTATAATATAGCCCATGTAAATATATTTCGATAAAGTTTTAATCCTTTCCCTTATGTATTAGATGAGACATAAAAACCTATACCAAAGTACGCAACAAAATCAAATGTAGTAAAACACTCCTTATTCTTTGGATACCCTTTCCAAACAATAACGACATTTGACTACTTTGTTGCAGACGACTTAAGAAAACATTGTGGGAAAAGGAGAAATTACTCGTAACGAGCAATTTTTCCTTTTCCCACAATGTTTTCTGCCCTATCGAAAGATTATTTTCCAATTCTATCACATTTTAATATGTCGTCTGCAAACTCTTTCAACTTGGGACAGTCCAAAATTTGTTGTTTGGGAAAAGGGTTAACTTGTCATTTACATTTTGATAGTGAGCAAACCAATCTAAATTATCTTCTTTTTTTCAAGTGACAAGCGTTGCGTTAAAACAAAATAGGATAATGTTTTTAATGCATGTAGTTAACAAATGTCATCAGCTTCGGAAAAACAACTTGGACCAGAAACACAATATCAATTCAAATCTTCATGTATTCAAGTTTCAAGTTTAGTTTATTCGTAAATAAAGGCTAATGGCCCACAATACAACAAATATACATAGTACAATATTACTTAAGTGTCCCAAACAATTGATACATCAATACAACTTTATCTAAATTCATATGTATTAAGAAGAACAGACTATACTGAATAACGGCAACCCTATATAGAAGGATTATGAAGAAACTCATTTTAATGATTAAACTGTAACACATTAAGTGCGCTTATTACAAAAGAAAATTGTTAAAGATTAGGAAAATTTCTCATGGTATGTATTCACATATCATAACACAATTTCCCTATACAGTGTCATTATGTTTAATAAGACTGGCATCCTCTCATGACTGCAGTTGCAGTTTGATAATAACAAATATACTATGCAATGTAACATGTCAATAAGTATGATGTCACGTTTGACATGTAAATATCCAAAGCCATCTACCTAACATCAACTAAGGAGACTTTGTGGTCCAAATGTCAAATAACTCTTTACTACCTGCAGACGATCTTTTTACACGAAGCATACGTCAATAGAAAAGTTTTGTAAACATGTGAAAAGCCTTTTAGTTCTGTTGTTGTGATATGCATAGAAAAAGCATTGCAGCAAAATGAGCAATAACTAGTGACAAGCAGATTTTCCTTTTGCCATATTATTTTTTTGAAAGCCGTCAGCTGCAAGACGCTAACATGCAAGAAAATAAATAGAGTGAATATATTTTTGTTTGATGTGATGTACATAGGGAAGATGAACAAAATGTAAGCATTTTGAATATGAGAAAACTATCCTATCATTGTGCATTATATGACGGAACATCTCAAACGAAACAAATATCCCCAAACATCAACGTAATAGTGTAGAATACTCTGATAAATGCACATTTTCCAGAATAAGTTCAATACAATTCATCTTAAACTGTCACATTTTAATAATATTGCCACTTTGCTGTCATTATATTTAAAGCTGTTTGTTCACAGATGAGAAAATTTGTCAAAATAAAATAACACTAAAGAAATACAGTTTTTGTATTGTTATATGGTCTCTTCAAACTTATATACAAATTATTTCGGCTCCGGTGGACGTTCTGCAGTGCATATTTAACAGCAGGAAACGTGTTGTATAGTTTTAAAGAAAATAAGTATTAATTTCCCCACATCTTTGAACAAGCAACTTTAAGAGTTCATTTCACCGATACTTGAACATACCTCCATATCGGCCATCACTGGTACATTCCTGTGGACATGTTTACCAACTACCCTCTCCTTCCTATCTTTATCAATGGCCACGAACGATGTGTGATTTGAGACAATATTAGTCCCAACACTGAGGGCTATGATCTCACTCTTTATTTCTGTACTGCCATCTTTTAAAATAAAAAAAGGAGTCGATTGTATTGATATATCAAATAAAAGTCTCCTGTAGCTTCTCCCTTATCTATTTGAATTTTACTTTTTTCAAAAGCCATCAATAAAGTTGCCGTGTCCAGTTGACCACAGTAATTTTTCCATCAAAAGGTCATCTTGAAGTTCTCACAATTGTCGTCTGTCAGACAGAGGTAAAACAATATTTCTCCCCATTATGGTGGTCTGAGATAAAGTTAGGGATAAAAGGAATTGTTCATTGTTAGCAACAACATCATGTGTTACATGATTTGTTTAATTTGGATGAGAAATAACATTATTGGGGTTGTAAAAAATACTTTAAAACCAATTCAATGAAAGGATCCAATCTGGTGTCGCAGTTAATGTCAGGGTCTTTGAAAAATCAAGTTTGGTTCATAAATGTAGTTTATATTTTTTGTCAAATGTCTTTAGGCATAACACTATTTCTTTGTCTAGTCCTTATAAATAACCCTGAACATTAATAAGAGTACTGGCACCGTAATATGAATACTAAGGGCTGTTCATAAGGCAGCATGCTCGACTATTTGATAAATGTTGAAGAGGGATATAGGTAAGTGAACCATCATTTATTCATGAAATTTTGAAATTGCACACAACAAAACCAAGACTTTTTGAGAGCAAAAAGTCGTATAGTTTCCTTCAAATCAATAGGAGAGGCATTGTACATGGTCGGTAACATTACATTTAAACCCATTGTCCATGTCTGAACTTTCAATTCATTCGTTCCGAGATCAATTTGCACGAACACAAAGATTTTCTAAGAACGAACAAGTTGCATAAGTTGCTAACATAGAGATCAGATTTGTGGGATTTGGTCAATAAGCCTAGATTACGACCCAGTTCACATGTGTGCGGTTTTGTGGCTAACAGTGGTAAAGCTTTAGTCTTTTTGTAATGAGGGTCATGTGTTTAATTCCTGTTAGCGACGAGGTGAACATTGCCGGGACTAACCCACAAACGGGCTTGAATATTGGTTTAGTATCAAGGAAGCAGTCATCAAGCGTGAATGTATTACGCTTCAGGCTTCTGTCACAATCAATGTAAAATTAACTAAGTTCAAACTTAAATTGTCAAGTTAAAACCTGTAGAAATGAGCTAAACACCATTCAGATATTAAGCTACATAATCAGCGGACTCACGTTCCTTGTCCTCAAGCAGCTTGATTTGAGCCTTTGCAGCCAGTCGGTGGAGAGGAGCAAAGCTCGAGACTTGGGTGGATTGGTCATCGAAGAAGTTTGCAGAGAAATTGACAGGACCTTTGTCTGTCTTCCCATTGATGAAAACCTTGCCAGAAATCTGTAACTGAAAATTAAGATATAGAAATAAGTTTAGAATGCTTTCGTCCAGTACCGAACACAGATATGAAAAGTCCATATTATATTTCTTTTATCAAAAAGCACTTCTTTTCTATTTGGTAATTATACCTTATATCACTTGAAAAACAAATAATTTTGCTTGTCAAAGATACGTGTATTGATATTCAATTGATCCTTTTTTTTATTGATCTGTTAACATAAACAAGGGCGGTTGCCTGATCTAAATTAAGATAAGCATTGTATTGTAATTCTAAATCAATGACTGACTTCTGCATTAAACCGTTATCTCTCTAATGCAAAATGGTCTGTCCCTTTTTACGCTTGTTCTTATAAACGAATTTACCCGTATAACAAAGACAACATTGTGAGAAAACATGAAGCTTGTCAATTATAACCATAGATTATCTCCATTAGAAAAAGTCATATTGTCCAGATTTCCATCATAAAAAACATTAAGGGTAATTTCGATAAAGATGGGTAAAGATGGGGCAGTAAGGCTGATAAGATACTTAAAAGTGACATGTCGTATGAATGAATTCATATGACGTTTTTCCGATCAGTATCAATTAAATAACATATCTTAAAGACTTTGGTACCAGTTGTCCAAATGGTTTATCTAAAGAGGATATCACAACCGACTGGGGCATAGTTGGTTTGTCTAAGTAATTTTCACGCTGTGTCAACAATTTACTTATGTTTCTGCTTTCCTCAATTCACATATACACAACTAGAGCTCTGAAATCTCTTGTCAAAGGATACTCCACGAAACAAGAGGTACCAGTCAGGCTTGAACCCTAGACCCCTAAGTTCTTAAACTGTCGCCTCAGCCACTGGGCCATGTAGGACCCGTAGCTGTGATAAGGTGAGCATAAATTCAATATACAAATCCCACCTCTTTGTACCCTTGCAGTAGTGCGTATAGAATTAGCCTGTCCCCATCAAACAAAGATGGTGGAATCTCAGGCATGGTAATGGCATTTACCCCGGAGGGTAACTCCCAACCAATGGTCACATCCGTAATGGAGGGTTGCATGGCAAACTTCAACAGGGAAACAACCTGTTTGATAAAAAAAAATATATACTTCAGGTTTTTCCTCAGGCATGTTAAACGCAGTGAGGCTCCAGCGCCTGAATTTTGCATTAAGCACCCCCGACACCTTAGTTGATCCCACTGCACTTTTTTTTATTTTGTCACACAACCTTCATGAGTCTAGAATAGTTCTATACATTTTAAAAGTTTTTTTCATTTTGGAATACCAAAATATACTCAAAACACGTTATTTCAGCCCATTTGCGAACACCATTCCTTAATCATCTACGAGTTTTATATCATTTCAACTTTAATAGGTCCCTGATATTAACATCACAAGACACTTCATCAAACACAGATAAGAAACATATATAAAAGCTAGTATATTTTAAACCGATTCTTGCAAAGAAAATAAATTTCCTGCAATCCTTTTTCGTCAGTATGTTATCTTTCCATGTGATAATTTCGCATAGGATCTTATTGTCTGAAATGACTTGTCAGGCGCCAGTGGTTGATTAAGAGAAGTGTGATATTGACTCGTTGGTAGAAGATTGGGAGGAAATACTTTCTCTTATGAAAGGAGATACAGTTAGAAAAATTAGTTCTCCACAAAATATCAATTGACTAATATATTTTGAAATAGGGAATGTGCAATGCAAGGTAAAAAATATCTTCACCACCGAGAAGAATGGACCTGGCTTGTAAAAAACATGTTGACGGAAAAACCAAAAAGTAGATTCCTAAACGACTCGGGAGTTTCCATGAAAAAAAAATCCTAATGATAAATCCTTGATTGTTTAGTTATAAATAATTATTACATTGATTAACACTTGTCTTGTTATAGATTATTATAACGTTAATTACCAATTATTTTTGTTATAAATGATTATTACATAGATTAACAATTCATCAGCAAGTATGTCATTCCTGTTCATAATTGATGGAGGAAGTCAAGCTAACGCAACTGCTTAAGGGCTCGGACATGTTGGATATGAGGCTATCATAGTCCTTATCTATGTGTTTAAGATAAAATAAAATCGCTAAAGAGTCTAATAGTATGGTTAAAAGAATGTGCCTTTTTCTGTATTGGTCTCTGTCACTTTACCTTAGGTTGCATCCTTTCTGAATCCGTGATAAATTCCGCCTTTCCATTCCCTGATCTTGCAACTCCATTTACTAATGCTGTTGAGGCCCCAGCACCAATACCAATGGAAAACACCCTAGAATGTAAATATTGCAGAAAAGGGCAACATGAAAAAGTGCATGTGATGCAAACTATTTTAATTTCATTCATGACAACATGTTGTGACAAACAATAGAACTGAAGATAACTAGAGAATGTTTGTTGACAGTTTTTTAGCGGATTTTCTCCATCTACAAAACATATGCCGTAAATTTGTCTATGTTTACCATTCTATAAATCATACTTTGTATACTAACAGAATACTAGTTGTTCACCACAAAACAAATCCATTTGAGGCAACTGATCCATGGACCTTTAACCTTGTCATTTATTTCAAATAGTATTTTTGCATTGATTAGAAAGTTACTGGGAAAACCATTTCATTGCCTGGGGCATTTTGTGTAAAGGTTTCTGACCTTTCGTGGGAAAGGAAAAACTTTTATCCCACTGCTGTCACCATTGTAACAAACCGAGCAAAGACACAATTTCATCTCATCAGTGAAAAACACTGTCATCCACTGATCAGTTGTGTTGTCTATGTATATACCTGGATGTTATCTGTAACGATGCATTAGCTTTACAATTTTGAACAAACGTTTTGCGAACGTTTACAGTGAATATAAAGTGGATGACTGTAAGTAACACAAGTCACTCAATCCTTGACTCCAATGTAATTCTTCACTCATTTAGTTGTTCTTCCTCCAGAATTTAAGTGTGCTCATTGATCTCTTTGTATAAAGTGCTCTTTGGATAGATATAATAGATTATAGCAATTATCAGATGTTACCTATTTCGTTATGTATATATACGGCATTTGGATTTCATGAGAGATGGTCTCCCGAATGACGTGTGGATTTACAATGGTTCTACAAGGCTTAACCGTTCTAATGGGCATTCAAATTTGTGAATTTCCTCCAATATTATAAGTTAGGCACCGCTAAATAAATGCTAAAAAACACAATATTGATGCTAAAAATATAGAAATAGTACAACATAATTACCTTGTGTTGGATGCGTTTTTCTGGACAATATCAATTACAGCTTTTGAATTACTAACCCCACCATCTGTCAGCAGAAATATCTGAAGGATATATTAAACATATCTCTATAAATTAAGCATGTAATTTCTTATATAAACTTGCTTTTTCACAGGTTTAGCCCATAACAGCAATAAATTCAAAGGTTGACACAATATCAACATATTCGCCCATTATGCACGAGGACAATATCAATTCAGTCAAATCAGAGAGTATTTCTTTAATTTGGATTCTTCTCTAATTTTGACAGAGTAATAAAAGTAACCTGAGTTTCCCAGAAATCAACTGCTCTTTTTGTATGACTTATGATTAGAACGACAAGGGTTGACCCATCTTCATCAAACGAGGAAAACATAGCATCAGTTGATTAAATGAACCATTACTGAATAAAGACTTGCCAATTTCTCCGACTCGTTAACTCTATCGATGGTTTGAGGGAAAGCTCAGATATGGGAGGACTATACAAGCCATAGACGCGTTATAGACTTGAAATCAGATGTGAAAGGTAAATGGAAATCAATTTTTAGATTTAGAAGTGAGTCATCAGTTATGAAACTAACAACTTATCAATATATCTTATAAGCATTCCATGCTTTGACGGTTGGTTGAGCGAATATGCCAGTGGCTAATCGCATTACATTACTTGATTCCGAACATATGAATTTCAAAACTATCACATTTACTTCATTACTAAGACTGTCAACCATCTTAGAGTCGGCCCTGGGGTCATGTGACTCCGAGGCATTTGTAGTCTTGCCAGTTAAGGAGATGGTTGTATGAAAAGTGTCAAGTTTAGGCATCGAAAACTTTAATGCTTTGAATCACAAGCTATAATCCCATAATTCATTTACTTGTCATGGGTTGAAAAATCTTATTTTGATTATGTTGATCGTAAAACCCTTTTTTTCTGAACGTATACATGTACTTAAGACGTTTATATAGGATATTGCAGTATATAATCACTTGGCTGTTAAGGCTTTGGTAACCTGTGCAACATGGAAATTGATTTTGACAGTTTTGCCTTCGTAACAGTCTAGGTTTTCATGGAGCAAAACAACTGAATTGGCAAGTTCATAATATATCACCAAATTCAATTTTCTCCTGTCCTATTGAAGTGATCATAGACTCCTAACTTTAAAATCAATGGAGGAAACTTTCGGTGGGGTAGAGCCAGGGCTGTTACACGACACACACTTTAACATGAAGTTAATCTTGTTTTGAGCGACAACTCTTTAATAGTGTGTGAAATTAAGTTTGACACTCCTAATACACACGGCAATTCAACCAGAAAGGTCTTACATATACAACCTAATCTTTTAAATGGCCTGTCCAGATTAAACCATTAGTTGTCTTACACACCACAACTCTGTCTCCTTTCTCTATGTTCTTTAGAACACTATTGGCTGTACCTGTCTTGGTTGGCACTGGATGATACTTTTTGCATAAATGGCTTCAAGAGGCTTCAAAATCTCAGTGCCGCCTAGATTGGCTTCCATCTCATTCAGCTGACCAAGAGCTGTATTGAGGGATTCCTTTGTGTATTCTTCACTTCCACTGAAAACCGTATAAATAGCTATATAATCAACAAAACAACTTACTCTGAAACCAATAAACCATCTATACACTGCATACCTTTTGTTTATATGGAGTGTATCGTTAACAACAATATTTCAGTTATGCTAAGGCTTTCCTGGACCAATCAGGAGTATGTTAGGGATCTGAAGTGACTTGCAAACAAAGTCCCACCAAACCAGAGATACAGGTGGAGTTCTAGACCGCATCCCCCTCTCCGTGTTTTAAAGCTAGCACTTAAACCACTGGACCAGACACGACCAAAATAGTTACCTTTGTGAATTATTCTGACAATAAGACGAGGTGATGAGACTTGTCAACTCATAACAATAGCCGAAACAAAAAGGCAAAGTGTCTGCCTCATGCTAGTTGGCTACTCTATATCTAACCAGATCATACTAAAGATAAAAGTGTGAATTTGGGGTCCCGTTTTCGTACCCCATTACTGCTTTTTTTCGTAGGGTTGTCCTTTATGAACGTTATGCCAATCGTTCCTCTATCCATATTAAGACCGTCATTGGGAACAAGTCAGTATTAGGAAGGGGCTTTCGTGTCCTTATGTCAGATCCCAATAAAATTGACCATAAAGTGTGATTAAAGAGTGAAATACATATGTGGCCCATAATTCTTCACTTACCTTGTAAACAAGAACTCGTGAGAGCTCCCAAAACTAACAATATTAAAGTAAGAGCCCACTGGCAGACTCTTAAGGAAAAGCATTAGGGCTTCTTTAGCATGCTTTATTCTATCGTTACCCATGCTCCCTGGAATAAAACAGTCTAAAATATTAAACATGCACCATCATAACATTGATATAGTTATTACGTTTACATTTATCTAACTAACAGAATTTCAGTTATTTTATGGCTTTCCTGGAATTTTTACAGTACTGGACAGGGTTCTTCATGTATCTTGCTCAGGGACACTACTGCGGTCGCTGTTGAGGATAAAAAAAACATGACCCCATTGAAACCCTTGACCAGTAATTGATTTCAATCATCATATATCATTATAACAGGAAGTCAGTTTTCTTGTCAAAGAAATAGGAAAGTACTGATCTTGATGGATTGAGTGCACAATCTGAACATAAAAGTAAAGGACACCAAAACCAAATACTACACACTTCCTTCAACAAAATTGTGTTCCATGCAACTAGATAAAACGCTATTGTGTATAGTGGAAAGAAAGCGCTGTTGTGTATATGGGAAAGGAAGTAAATCAGCTAAGAACAAATCTTATATAGTTACTTTAACATATATGTGTTTCAGGGAACTCGAAAAATACAAGGTTGTGGGTAATACGAGGAAAAGGTAAATCAGTTAAAAACAATACTTCAACAAATTGACGTGTCGTGAAACTAGAAAAAGGCAAGATTTTGGGGTATATAGGAAAGAAAGTAAATCAGTTGTAGACCAGTCGTGTACATTTTCTTCAACAAATTGACGTGTCGTGAAACTTAAAAAGAGGCAAGATTTTTGGGGTATATAGGAAAGAAAGTAAATCAGTTGTAGACCAATCGTGTACATTTTCTTCAACAAATTGACGTGTCGTGAAACTAAAAAAAGGCAAGATTTTTGGGTATATAGGAAATAAAGTAAATCAGTTGTAGACCAATCGTGTACATTTTCTTCAACAAATTGACGTGTCGTGAAACTAAAAAAAGGCAAGATCTTTGGGTATATAGGAAAGAAAGTAAGTCAGTTGTAGACCAATCGTGTACATTTTCTTCAACAAATTGACGTGTCGTGAAACTAAAAAAATGCAAGATTTTTGGGTATATAGGAAAGACAGTAAATCAGTTGTAGACCAATCGTGTACATTTTCTTCAACATATTGACGTGTCGTGAAACCCCCAAAAAAGGGCAAGATTTCTGGGTATATAGGAAAGACAGTAAATCAGTTGTAGACCAATCGTGTACATTTTCTTCAACAAATTGACGTGTCGTGAAACTAAAAAATGGCAAGATTTTTGGGTATATAGGAAAGAAAGTAAATCAGTTGTAGACCAATCGTGTACATTTTCTTCAACAAATTGACGTGTCGTGAAACTAAAAAAAGGCAAGATCTTTGGGTATATAGGAAAGAAAGTAAGTCAGTTGTAGACCAATTGTGTACATTTTCTTCAATATATATACCAGCATGTTTCTCTCAAACGATTCATTAGGTTCCTAATTTACATAAACGTTCAACGAATGTTACATAACTCCCTCTTCCGAGAAGACTCGCCCCGATTCTTTGCCCCTGGGAAACACGTGGGGAAGGTAACTCCCACAGACAGAGAAGTCTTAACCTCACCTCTTCCACCAATATAACGAACCGAACCAATGAACATCTCAAAGAGATCGACACACCCGATCAGTGAAAATCACTGTCGTACACTGAGCGGTTGTGTTGTCTATATGTATACCAGTAAGTTCTCTCAAACGATGCATATGGTTCCTAATTTGAATAAACGTTCAACTAACGTTACAATTGGAAAAAAAGTAAATCAGTGGCATAAAAAAAACAAATCTTATACGGTTTCTTCAACAAATTTCAGTTTTTGAGTCAAGATATACAAGTTAATTGTGCTTATAGAAAACAAAAGTTAATCAGTTAAAAAACAACAGACAAATCTTTAACACTTTCTTCAACAAAGGTAAGTTCTGTTAGTTCTGTTAGTCTAAAAAATATCAAGCTAAATAGGAAAAAGAAGTAAAATTATTGAAAACAACAAATAAATCTTATAGACGTTCTCAAAACAAACTGAAGTTTCATGAGGCCAAGAAAGACAGGATTGTAGTGTAAATGGGAAAAAGATCTATGCTATTATGTAAACTCCAAAATGACACTACTGTTTATTTAACCGACCTTTATGGTTTGGTGCAATGACGGTTTATAACACACATCTTAGCATTTCAATGCTATAGGAGTCCTCACCTGATCTGTCCAAGACAAAAATGTATTCTCCCTTGTTTGTGGAGCCAACACTTTCGATCTTTGTGGTCAGGTTCACCATAAGTACACATTCAGCTAAAAATCCAGCTGAAATAAAGAAAAAAACAAATTCCAAATTTTGTTATCAATATTTAAGCTGCTTGATCACAGACGTGAGGAAACTTTGACATTAGAATTCCATTTCTTTTAAACTGTTAAGCAGCTGTTCTGTTGAATGAGACATATTCAAGAATATATATTGTATATTCACATTGTCTATACGCTTTTGTGTTATGTGTCTTCTTGCTCCTTTGTATGTACGTATGTCGCTTCCCGGTCAATTCGTACCCAAACCAATTCGTACCCACCCTTTTTTGGCTAATTCGTACCCACATTTCGGTCAATTCGTACCCATCCTAATTTTTAAGAAGTCAATTCGTAACCAGTCTATAATTTAATACGAATTATAGTACATATTAAATGAAAATTCTTACATATTTTGAAACGAATTATAGTACATAATAAATGAAATATATATTTTAAACTTTGAGCTTTGAGGCACGTAAGTTAGCTATCAATAGGCAATTTTCGTAAATAGGCGGCCATATAAATGAATTTCCGAAAGAAACTTTTTATCAAAGAATTAACAAAACAACAACATATAAAAAGAACATATACATTATCTATAAACTTATGATTAAGCATTAATGAAGACGCGTGCCGGCAAATTTACCTTTTGTGTTAGAATTCGCGTAGGGACAAATAGAAAGATATTATTTATAAATGAAAATATACCACAAACATTATGTTTATTTTTATAAGCCACGAGCGCACATGTTTTATGATGTTATCTATACACTTATGATTAGCCATTAACAACATGTCGGTCTCAATTTGATTTGAAAGTAACTTATCATAAATTAATCAATAACAATTTGTTTTAATTTGCTATAATTTTGTAACACCCCCTTTGTTGTAACCGACTTATGATTAGCCTAGTAATTAAGGACACCAATTGATAGAATAATTAATGACAATTGACGCTGCATTCTTCGGTTTGCACGTGATGAAAAAAAATCCATGTCAGTTAGTTAAAATGAGGTAAGTGTGAAAAGCAAGAAAACAAATCTGGATATCAAATGATGAAAACATATATAACTTAAAGGGAAACTCTAAATCATTTTATTTAATTTTTAAACACCATTTTACGTAAAACAAAGCACACATACACCTACTCACAATGCTTCCCTCACAATTAAAACACAATAGACAAAAACAAAACATGAACAACGTAAAACAAATGATATTAAAATACTGAAGTATAGGATGGTTACGAATTGACTTGTTAAAAATTAGGATGGGTACGAATTGACCGAAAAGTGGGACACGAATTAGCCAAAAAAGGATGGGTACGAATTGGTTTGGGTACGAATTGACCTGCATTGTGTGTACTTTATGCCTTATGAATGATATATATTAGTGGATGTGTGTATGGGCTTAATACTAAAAGATATTGTATATCAATATGAATACATGTAAATGAATGTCAAGCTATGTAACTTTGTACTTGGAATAAATTGTATAAACGGAAAAAAAAGAATATATAGTGTTTAGAGCCTGTTTACAATGAATACAAATGTATTCAGTTCCAAAACGGTTGCAAAAGTTTTAGAATCCATCATTTTGAGTCTTTAAAGTTATATATTGATCACCATCAGTCCCCGTCTGTTGCCCTCTATACATGAATAATTATGACGCGGTATATTCAATACTCGATAGTCTTCCGAACACAGTCCATAAACAATAGAGTTATACGCATTATATATCAACAGGTTAGATTGGTAGCCTTTGTAAAAGAAATACACGTCGGCGAACCACGTGGTTGAACATTACGGACGGCTCCGTGATTATTTTTAAGATACTCAGCATAGCGTGTAATTCATGCTAATCAGGCAGGTCAACAGACGGGGCATATTAGTGAACAACATGTTGACACACTTTGAATTCATTTTGCGTTCAGAAGCTATTTCCTATAAAATGCTGTACTCCCAATACAAAAATGGTATTGTTTCCACGTTTTAGTTGCCTTGCAAATTGCTTTAAATGTGAACAAGCACCATTAACTGAGAAAGTATTGAGAGGAATTGACAGGCATTCCCTTTTAGTTATATGGCATCTAATAAAATATTAGTTGATTTATTTTGTTCATTTCCAAAAACTTTCTGATATAAGATATGTCCATGCCAAATACAATGTATGTAGTTCAATTAATAAATGAAATACTTTTTAACATTTTCATTATTCATTATTCTAACACATACATGCAGCAGAAGACCAAAGAAAACCATGTGAAAAAGTAAGATATTTCAGACATTAAAAATTTCCTATTGTCACAATGGTTCCTGACATTTATTTAGGCCAAATGTTATTTTTTTTATCTACATCATAGTTGTCAACTGCTGATGTTTTTAAATTCAATTTCCTGGCTGTACGCTTAAGACTTGTGACTCTTGTTTTGAATGCAGAGAATATTTTCTAGAATGTCTGTCAAAAACATCAATTGATATTTGATGGGATGGCATTAACGTAAAAAGGAATATATGTCGAAACATCACTAGAAATTCAATTAGATGACACATTACTAAAAGGGAGTCAGAACCAATTATGCTTTACTTGTCTCTGGATTCCCCTTTTCCACAGTACATTCAGCTTCATACGGGTTTTCATAATCAACGTAAAGCCTGACATCAGAATCAAATGTAAACTCGTCTGTAAATGAAACCTGCAAGTATATGATCATTTGATATCAGAAGTAAAACCATCTCTTTTACAGGACCTCCAATTTCTTAGAACCTCAAACTATCTTGAAATATTCCTTTAATACAAATGTATTGTCAATTGGATTAAAAATCAAAAGGCTCAAACATAATTACTTCTATGAACCTCAAAATTAAGCATTTATCTTGCAAAGCTCACTTTTCTAAAGACCCTAAAACGGTCCTATTGATGGGGACAGTCTGTTTTTGACTATTTAAAATTATGTCTCTACATCTAGGAATTATCCCTACTGCTAATCAGAACATACATATAACTGATTTTCAATAAACCCTTTCCTCTACAATACCAAATACGCTGTTAAAGTTATACCAAAAGGAAAACAGGAAATGTATTATTTTCAAGTAATAATTCTTCCTCTGAAGTTGATATCTGTATGAACCAGGGTAATTTTCTGTAGGAAGAATGGTAATTGAAGTAACAAGTTTGATCCAACTATCAACAGACAGGCGCGTGGCTGAGACTTTTTGTTTTGAAGATTCAATTTCAATTCAATTAAATTATTTTTATTCAGTATAAAGCACAAAGTACTTTTTACACAAAAAAGGTAAATCAATGGAAGAACATGATAATAGTGTTGGCGAGAAGCTATGTAAATGAATACAAACATAAATATGAGTATAGACTTTAACTAACGATAGACAATCTAAATGTGCCTGCATGAAAAAATGAGCTTACTTAAAAGTAGTATTTCTCTTTTATTTTGAGTCATCATAAGCTTAGAAAACTTTTGAATAGTTGGCCAGGTAAAATAATATGAGTTCAAATATAGTTTTCTCAGATCAGTATACGCTGGACAAATAAGAAGGAAATGATATTCATTTTCGACATAATTACTTTTACAAATTTTACAATATCATTCTCTTCTTGGAATTCTATCATATCGCCCTCGTTCGACTTCAAGTTTTAACTCTAAATTTACATAAAGAAATTTGTAATCGCTTATCAATAATGCATTCAAGATATTTCCAAGCAATAACTCATGTTTATACATACAATAAGACACTAATCTTTCTGAGATATTTATGTTTGAGTATCAACTTTGATAGTATTGGTCATAAATTCCTTTTTTGATGCATCTATAATTTACCATTTCAATATTTTGCTGCATCCATAGGTTTCTGAAACCCAGAGATTCTAACAATATTTGCAAAGGATATGCCTAGTTAATACCATTATAATTGATACTATGATACCATATTACACTCTTGAACTAGGATGCTTGGACATGCTGCCTGGTTTTATGTTTTACATAGGCGCATTGTGTGCTTTTTATGACTTTTTCATGCAATAAAACATTATGAAATAAATACATTAAGTATGATTAGTGTTTAAGGATGAGACTATTTTCCTTTAACTTTGGTCCATATTCATGAAAATCAAAATATGGCAAAAGTTATCAGACCAAATATACCCACATACACATGTCAAAGTGTAAAAGGATTAGCAAGATAATGAGACTCATAAGAGTATGTACGTATGCTCAGCTTCGCGCCTGAAAGATTTAAAGCCCATGGTATCCATTAGCTGAGAACCTTCTATTAGACCAATACCTTTTATGTTAATCATTAATTACTGATCAAGTATATGTACACATGACACATGTAGGTACAGAGAATATATTCCATTTTACAAATGAAATACATGCCTATATAAATGTATCAAATAATAAAACAGATATAATTTCTAAGTGAAATAAAAAACTTCTTCCGATAGATTTGGTAAAAGATGCATTGTATTATATGTGGCAAAGAGAATATGCAATTATTACTTTTGCAACAAGACGATTCCAGTGCGACTCAATGTGAAATGTCTAAAACTCATGACAGGGGTGTCACTGGTTCAAACCTCTTCAGCGACACTTCGTCTTTTCATGATAGCGTCGTTGGGCAAGACGCTGCAGAGCCCTGCTTAGTACTGATGAATGGTAGTAAACCTGTGAAGTAACTGAAATACTGTTACAATGGCTTTAAGTTAACCCCATTTACACAAAGTTTCAGCAGAGGTCATATATTTGCTGACCTTGGCTATTTTACAGTTCTTCTCTTGTTCCACCACAATATGAGGTTGGCTTGCTGTCACCGATTTGATCTGTTTAGGTCCATCTACCATCGCCGAAAGTTTAAACGAATAAGGGATGTCTTTCTGTTGGAGCACATAGGTTGCACCCTTTGTACTCTCAAGAACTTCGACGTCTATAAAGAAGTATAAATGTAAATGTGCAATCGAATATTTAACTGGCCAGGTGAGAACATGTTTTGTCTGTTTGTTTGAGTTGTATCATAAAAATCCTTAGACCCTAACAGGTTACGTAGCCTTCTTAGCCTGGGCTTTTCTATATGTTATGTTGCTCTGCTTTACCCAGGGAACCTTGATGGGGAGAACTACACTTTTGTTATGCTCTTTTCTAAGCTTGCCAGATTAAATATTTATGCAAACTTCTAAACTCTACAGCTAAACCATTTTTGTGGTTATCAATAACTTCATCTGAACCCACGTCTCAACTCTAACCTACACCCTAAGATGTTCATTGTGTTCATTAATTGTTGAGTAGTCAATTAAACATGTTATGCATTTGATGTATTTAGTAAAGACTCTTTTAGACAAGTTGGTGTGTTTTATTTCGTGAATAATATTCCATGGGCCTGAGCAGGGACCAGGAATATGCCGGTTTCCTCAGTTATGGTTGTACTGGACCGATTTGACATCAGCAAATTATGTTATGGCAAAAAGTTTAACTAGAACATATGAATCTCATGAGATAAAACCTATGGAAAAAAATGATTCAACGACCAATTCTTTGTAATTATTTTCTTAAATATTTTTTAGCAATTCTAAGCGTTCTGTGAGAGCAAACTAGGTAGGACAAATCCAGTTTTGTTGGGACATGTCAAACTCCTCACAGTGATCTCCCTTTATGGAGTTGATCACTGTCATCGCAAATGTCGCATGACCACCTACTTAAAAACGAAAATGGCGTTAAAATATGGCGGCGAAACTAAACAATTGTAATCCATTTTTGATTTATTTATAAACAAAACCAATTTTTTTTTTAACTTAACTGGTCAGAAATCAATACAACAAGACATTGTTACTAAATTAACTAAGATATCCAGTAATCTCTTAACAAAACAGCATCATTTCAATTTGATCCATATCTGGATAAAAATCTTGTGGTGGCAGTGATCGATGCAGCGTAGCTAGGGGAGATTACTGTGAGGAGTTTGGGGACATGTATGTAATGGCTGTTCAATATTGACATGTTACTCAGTTTCCCATAGGGAAAACATAGCCGCAACGATGTCATTATCCCTTACAGTGCTGAAACCGACTTCATGTGTATACAAACATGTTAGACCCAGACCAGCCGCCAAGTATATTGGCGGCTGGCCTGTGATCTGACATGTTTGCTACTCTGAGAATCTTTCTTCATCAACATTAAGTAGGTATTAAAGGTTTTGAAAAGCAGACAAGACAACACTCTGCTGTTAGAAAATTACCCAGCATTCTAACAATTAAAGAAAGAGGCTTACTTGGCGAATATCGCGGATTAAGAACCACTGGAAGAGTGAACCGAAGTTTCCCATCAAACTCCACTGCGAGTTCTATTACGTAGCCAATGACAAGTTTGGCGTGGGTTTTGGGCGGCAAGTTGCCCACGACACATCTAAAAATATCACCCGTGGAATCGTCCTCTTCCAATAGCATGGCGGTATTACCAGCAGCAACAGCATCGTCATATGTCCTTTTTGCCTGAACAATTTGATTAGATTGGAGTTTATGTTGTAACACTACTGACATAGTGATTATTGTACTTTTCTATGAACCTGATGTTTTAAGGACTGCACAATACTAATTGTAATGTATCATTAGAATCTACTGCTACCTTGGATTTCAAAGAGTGACACAATATCCGATATAATTCTAAAGTAAAAGTTTAAAAAAAACGGTGAAATATTTTAGTTTGTTTCGCCTGAAAAAATTTGGGGTTGAAATTGAAACGGAATGAAGGAAATCCAAGATAATCGTTTTTTGTAGAACAGGTAAGTGAAGGCAAATACGACAACAAACTGCAAGACATACAAACCTCTTCCTTTTCCTGGCACTCTGCCACAATATGTCTGTCCTCTACAACCGCCTCAAACTTGTACACCGCGCTCCCATCGTTCAATGGGAAGACAAACTCCGCCTCGATGGGCGTGTCTTCGTTATTCTCGTACTGGAGGCTGGCTACAACATGGGCCACGAAACCACTGATCTGTATGTCCACGGAAACGTCCTTTAGGGGAACTGGAAGTCAAATCATCAAGTATCAAATCTGACCGTGTTTGCAAATATCTACAGTCGAACATCTTTACCTCGAACTTATCATTGTCGAACTCATCTATACGTCGAGGCTACGTCCTCCCGAAATATTTGCTCTTAACTTCTACGTCTTAATACTCCAAACATCTACAGTGGTGTCTCGTTAATCCGAACACGTCCGTTCCGAACAAAATGTCCGGATATCCGAATCATCCGGACTAATGAAGCAGATCATGTTCTTATACTTATTAAGACATACACGGTCTGTATGCACGTGTATACTTATAACCCTTTAACAAAAGCCAAATTGTCGACCGTCCCAAATTGAAAGAGTTTGCAGACGACATTTCAAATCGTGATGAAGTTCAAAAATAATCTTCTGTTATGGTAAAAAATATTGTGGGAAAAGGAGAAATTGCTCGTCACGAGCAATTTCTACTTTGCCCGCAATGTTTTCAAAGTCGTTTGCAACAAACTGGTCAAATAATTCCGTTCCCTTAAAATTTCGTTCGGATTGCGAGACATCCGGATAATCGGGGTCCGGATAAACGAGGCTCCACTGTATACGTCGAACGAGCTTTATGTCGAACATTTCCATATGGTCCCTTCAATTTCGAGGTACAGAGATTCTTCTGTAGGTTTATTGGTTAAGTCAAACAAAACTGAAACAATGTTAATATGATGTAAAACCTTTAGAAATTAATAAATAAATAATTACTTAGCTTGGAAAAAAGGTGTGGCAATAGGACATTAATTAATGAAAGGGAGTAAAAATGAAATAGCTGAAAAGGCATATTTTTCTCATAGCATGCCTACAACAGAATAGTGAAATTATATGAAATTTAGTGAAGATAACTAGTTTATCTGAAAACGACAAATTTCCCTTTAGAGTGCTTTGATAAGGCTGTTCCATTTTATGTACAGTTTATAAGCGGTCCTTCCTGTTACTTGAATAGGTTGTTGATGGCTATCCACTAATGAAAGCGCCGTTAGTACAGCCAATGAGCATTATCTGTTTGATTCAGGAAGTTGTCATACTTTGCCTTATAATTTTAAACGGGGTTTTAAAGCTTTCTTCATATCAAGTCATGGGTTTTAATAGGTTAATTTTGTAATTTTGAAATCGCTTCATACCGAGTCATGAGTTTGTAAGGATTAATTTTGTAATTTTGAAATTGCAACATGTGATGCCATGAGTTTCTTCAAGTTTATTTTGTATTGTTGATACATGGTCTCAACTGTAAGTTTCCAACATCAATAAAATGGTTCAGCAGACTACCTGTTAACAGCTGAAGAAACGCAAAGATGTTTGCATATATAGAGAATAGATGGTTCATGTCGTGAATCGGAAATGTTATCGGGCAAGGCTTAGGAATATTATCCGGTGAGCCGAAGGCGAAACGGATAATAATCCAAAGCCGAGCCCGATAACGTTTCCCATTCAAAGACACCAACTTTCTATTCTATTTATCCGGTTACCTTTATGTATTCTTTCAAACAATCAAGATATGAATAAAACACAAGAAAAAAAGAAAAAAATAAGTATAGAATGATGTAAATATGACGTAATTTCGTTCTTATGACGTCATGATTCGCCACGTGCATGTGTTATAGGGTTAGTGCCGGATATTACAAATGTTATCCGACACCTAGTTATCGGTCTCAAAATGGCACTAGTGACAGGATAAATGAAGATATCAGCTACATGTATGTCTTTTTTTGTTATAATTGTACCAAATACAACAAATGAGATGATAGTATCAGCTCCATGTTTCAAAGAATGAATGATGTTTTACGGCGCATCAACAGCTTTAGCGCTAATTATGATGATGTGGGTGAACGTGTTATAATTATTTACAGGTGAAAAGGCCTTTTTAAGACAAATGAATACGAATTTGTAATGAATGAATGGTGGTAATAAATAGAAAATTGGTAATGAATTAATGATAGTTAATAAATAATTTGTAATGAATGTATGATAATAAGTAAATGATTTGTAATAAGTAAATGATATTGATAGTTGAATCTTTTAAATGAGGAAGAAATCATAATTTGTTGTAAATTCCAATCTCGTAACCGTTTACCAAACGCCAAATTTTCGACTGTCCCTAATTGAAAGAAATTACCGACGACATTTCAAAAAGTGGTGAAAGTGAAAAGAAATCTTCTGATAGGGCAGAAAACATTGTTACAAAAGGAGAAAATGCTCATACGGCCAATTCCCACGTTTCCCACAATGCTTTCCATAGTCGTCTGCAATAAACTGGTAAAATGTCGTTATTTTTCGGTAATGGGTTAAAGAAAGGAAAGAATCTTTTCGATCCTCGAAAAGCTCATGAAGAATGCCGACGTTAAAATGTTTTGTAAAGGTTACCCATGTTTCAGTATTAAGTGTAAACAATAATATACATGTACATACCCAGTGTACCGTTCTCTGACATAAACCCAAACTTCCTCATTGCTGAATGTAGAGGTATCGTCTTTCTTCTAGCTTGTAAGGTGAGCTGTCAATAAATACAGACATTAACTTATTACCACCCAACGCCACATGTATGCGTCTTGCAACAGACGACTTTCAAAATAGTTGTTGCAAAAAGAGAAACAGCTCGCTCAATTTGTCACAAGCAATTTCTCCGCTAGCCCAATGCTTTTTTTTAATATACATGTATTCAGATATTACAATATTAGATCAGAAAAGTTAGTTTCACATGAGTAAAAAGCTTTTCTTAAGTCGTCTGCTTCAAGTAAAATAAATGTTGTTTCCAGGTGGTAAAAAGTTAATTCTAAAAAAGGGGCAAACATTTTGACAAAAGTGTAAAGAAAAGGAATAAGAAGGTAGTAGATTTAAGGCTTTTCCTTCATCCATAATAAGTTGAGCATCCTTATTTATTAATCTAAATGAGTTAGATATACCTACAACTATTCTTCCATTTTCATATTAAGGTTGTCTCTCGGCTTCCCATCTTAACTGACACTCATGGCAGTACAGTTAGAGCTTTTCCTCCATCCATAATGAATTGGGGCATCTCAATATAACTTTTGTTTTCATGTGAGTTTTATTTCGCATAAATTTTACTTCAGCTATGTCATGATGCCCAACTCTTAATGGTGGAGGAAGAACCCAATGCTCAACTGTTCATAGGGAAGGGTCAATTCGGACGGAACCGTTGGCATTCCGTAAGCCAATCTGGAAAGGGAATCTCATATAACTCAAAGCCCAGTTGTCGGATTTGAACCGATACAAAGAAAGAATTTGTGATTTCAAGTTCTGTTTTGCAAACACCACACCGAGCCCAAATATTACTGATTGTTAAATGTTTGTGAAACGAAACAAATTCAGTAAACAAATTTCTACAAAGAAAGAGTTTAAGAAAGGAATAAGTTGAAGTACATGTACACCTTTATTCTACACACGTGATACTTTCTCATTTATTATCTCAACATGTATAAATGTTAAATCCTAAATCCATCAAAAATACTTTTTACCCTTAACCATCATGAAAGGCTAACAATGTTCTAAAAATTACATTGTTTACAGGGAATACGTTATGTCATGTGAAGCCATGCAAAGTGAATAAAAAGATGTATAATTGAAATGTTTAGTAATTTCTCTCTTTACCCAACACCACAAATAAACTGAAATCATTTATAGTTGCTAAATCATGTCGGAGGGATTTGTAGTTAGGATTCTTTGAGGTGATGCCTATATAAAAAGGGCCTTGGGTATTTATAACTACGAATCGCAGGTAATCAGGTTTATGAATGCACACAATTTCAACTTGCAACAAGCAATGGCTGTGGGCATCTAGAAACTGGGGGATTTTACAAGTGATTACATAGGTATATGGTTTTAACTTATATCTGACATATAGTGTTAAAGTTTGAATAATTTTGATTTCAAAAGCAATGTATAAATGAAAAGAGTTGATACATAAGTCTAGTTAATTCTTATTCTGTCTTTGGTAATCGAGAAATATCGGCAGATTACTTTCCTATATTTCCTGCATTTTTTCACCAATACTTTCTCTGCTAACGATTAGAAATTATGAATTGTACGAACCCACATGCTTTATGAATATATTTTGTAACCTAAAAACATGTTTATTGATGTTCAATCATTGCTGAATTAAATTATGTTATGGTATGTAAATGCTGTTTTATGATGCTTCCAATTTAAACTTCAGAATCAATTCTCTATTACAAAGTACGCTGTCATTGAAAGTATACTTACCTCACAATTGAATCAAACACACTGAATAGACCTATGTATCTTATACTGTACAAACATACATTGTGTTCCTCAGGTGCGCTTTGTACTTATTAATGTATTTCCGATTAAAGGCTTGTGGGTAAATAAATCTATAAATAGATGCGTTGTTGTAGTTGGTGGTGGGTGTGTGGCTTGCAAATAATCTGAAAATCCATACAAATAGCGCAGAATCACAAAAATGCATTACATGTTCCATGTTGATTATCAGTGATATCGCCCTTGGTTTACAGAAACAGCATGCGTTTTAAAATCGAGTGTTCATCACTTTAACCTATTTAAATGAATAAGTTCACTACAGTAACAATAACTTTGGCTGGATGTGGTACTGTCTGTAGCTAAATATTATACCGTGCCTTCTCATTCTCATCTGTTCCATTAATTGCACAGGGAGAAAAATCATAATAGACCTTTATTAACACTATATATACACAAGGGAAACAACTTCAAAGAGAAACCAGTTCTGACGTTCCGCGCTTATCAGTCCGTAATTTTTTATACGAGCGCTAGTCTGTCAATTCTTTGTATGTCCCGCATAGCCAAATGATTTCTGCGTCCAACAATACCACTCTCAACAAGATCGGTCCAGTCAACTCGGAGAAATCTGCGACGACACGCGACATTTTTTTCGAATTTGGTTTATTCGGAACCGATCGTTGAGAACAGAACCAGCCGATCATTCGGCTCGTAATCACCTCGATGAACGTTATTTCAGCGATGACACTTAACCGCCACATGAAAAACAACTACTGGTAAGAACCAAACTAGAAATTCTAACCTGCACACTATATACAACATGTAATCCACAATTTTCTTTCGATATTCACTGACCTCGCTAACCCGCTTCTTCTCGACTCCATCTTGTTATGCTAATTAAACTGTAACATTCTCTACGATTGGTTGAACGATAAACGATTAACAGGTTGAAGGTCAATTGTGCTGGTTCCCCAGCTTTGTGTTTTTCAGGTGCTGGGCGTTGCGGCGTCGAGTACCAATATTGTAAACACACAGAATCTTGCGCACGATCAGAAATAAGAAGTATCTAATTGAATAAGCCTCACACAAGCACTAAATAAAGTATTTTGGAATCGATGAAAATGATTGTCACTTGGTAAGATTTAATGGAGGCAATAGAAAAACAAAATAAAGTCTCGGTTTTGATAATTATTCAGTTTCTTTTATTTTTCCTTATTTGTTTTCCTTTTGAAACACTGTCACAGCCTGGACAAAACCATGTCTCTTCCTTCGGCTTACTTGATGTGTCAACACATGCCCTCAAACATGAGAAATGATATCAGTTTAATCCACCTATAAACTACTTGTGAACTTGAAATCACAATGCCCCTCTCCGCGTGGGTTCAAATCCTGAGAGGGATATGGATTTTCATGAGAGGCAGTCTCCCGACTGACTTACGGAATTCCGATGGTTCTACCCGCCTTGACCAGCCATTATGGGCAGTTGAGTATGGGGTCTTCCTCCATCATTAAGAGTCGGACATCGCTACATAACTGAAATAATGTTGATGTGATGTAAAACCCATATAAAAAAAAAATACTTACCACCTGCAGATTATAAATTTTATTTTGCAGCAGACGAAAATCTTAATTACTCTCTGAGTACTGTAGTTATAGTAAATACATGGGATTGAATTTTTTTTTTTTTCTTTGAATGCAAAATTGCTTGTATCATGCAATTTTTTCTCTTGCCACATAATGTCGCGTGTCGTCGCAGATTTCTCCGAGTTGACTGGACCGATCTTGTTGAGAGTGGTATTGTTGGACGCAGAAATCATTTGGCTATGCGGGACATATAGAGAATTGACAGACTAGCGCTCGTATAAAAAATTACGGACTGATAAGCGCGGAACGTCAGAACTGGTTTCTCTTTGAAGTTGTTTCCCTTGTGTATATATAGTGTTAATAAAGGTCTATTATGATTCTTCTTCCTGTGATTAATTGGAACTACTCGGATATTTCCGTGAGCTGTGAAATACACCTCGGATATAAGTGTAGGGTTAAACAATTTCGGGTAAATCCGCCCCGGCGATTTACACCTTTTCTAAGCGTGCAAGATGAGAAGTTCAATATATACGGAAGTGTTGGACCTTCTTTTAAATCATTTTCTATCGGTTACTCATACGAAATATTAACGACTTATTTGGCTGTTTCTGCAGGATAACACAGTTGATTACATTACACACAGGGACTAAATATGCATGTAGATACACACAAATTGGTTAAATATCACAAATGAGTGTGTTTTCTTTTACTATTTCCATTAAAGAGTATCATATCAAAACATCTGTGTTTCATATTTTCTCAATCGATACGATTTCAAGCGGACATGCGGTTCGTCGCCGCCATGCTGCCGGACTACTTTCAAAATGGCTCCCCAATACCTCCAATGTTATCTTAAGAAATTGCCGAGGTGTTCCGATTGTTGTGCAACCCTGGAGCTGTTAGGAAGCTCATCTAAGTCAATATGTTGTGGTAACCTATTAACAAAATAAAACTAGGCAAGAAACATAGACACAATGAAACTTGACGAAGAGCATGTTCGATGTGACTTTATTTCAAATCTAAATGGAAAGGGATCCATTGAAATTTTGATCTTAAAACAAACATAAAGGATTTACAAACTACATTGATCAAGGCGCTTCCTTAGAAATTCACGCCGAAATGAAAACCCAGAACGAAAATCAAAATATTGACTGTACTCTTACAAAATAGCATGTTACTATCCAAAATATATAGCCATACTTATTTTGTCAAAAAGCAAGACAAATTAATATTTCACTTATGCATTTGTTGACTGGTCTTTAAAAGGTGAAGGAACAAAACTACAAACACCATTAACCCTTACAATGCTGGGCAATTCTTTCTTAAATAAAATTTTGTGTCGTCTGCTTTCCAAAATATTAAATATCTACTCAATTTTGTTGAGGAAAGATACTCAAAGCAGCAAACAGGTTAGATCACATGTCAGCCGCAACTTTACTTGGCAGCTGGTCTGGATCTAACCTGCTTGTATAAGCATCAAGTCGGTTTTAGCACTAAACAAGGGTTAAAGGTTTCAGCACCAAGAAGACTTTATGTTATGAAAATCTGAAAAAACCTATTTCATCGTGAAAGTATAAAGTTGAAGCTGGCAATTGGAATGACTTATTATATGAATATGTCAGTTGTCTCCTCGGTTAACTCAAGCATTGCTGGAAAGGGAGAAATTGTACTATGAATATTTCAGTCCTTCTCTTACTACCATTTTGGTCAAACGAGAAGACAGACAATGGTGTTGTATGTATGATTAATGTACTTTCATGTGGTGTTGAACCTTTTACAAAATAACCTTTTTTCAACATCAAAAGCTATTAAAGTCGATAATATTTTCAAACATTCTTTTTTCAGATTATTTTCTGTTACAAGGATATGACCTCAGAAATCTTCCTCTAAAAGGGAAGTGTTAAACCCTTTTTAAACTATCACAGTTGTTAACTCCAAAATTAATGCTTGCTTAAACATTCAGGATTCAGATATTGCTCGTTTTAGTCATACTACTATCATCAAAATATGGTATTCTTTTTAATAACATACTCTTTTTAAATCGGTTCTTTACACTATGTTACTCTTCTTTCATACCATCCTTTCTAAGACGCAATTATTGGTTTCTCATGGAAAACGTACATTTTTGGGCAAACTGAATCTTGTATAACGTGTCTGTTGGTTTCACTGTAGACATCTCTATTTAGGTTATTCTCTTATCGGGGCGTGCGACCTTTAGACATTTATACACGTATATGACAAAGCTATTCGACAACGTATCGCAAATGATTCGTTTCTTGGTTCTGTTTCTTTTTATAGGAGGGATAAATTAATGTTATATTTTCTTATTGATGATTTCATTCATTCTAAACATTTCTAAAGAAAGGATACAATGGAGACATAATTAGAAGACAGTTTTTTCTTTTCGATAATGTGGCACTTACTTTGAACATTGATTTAATATAAGAAGACATAACCTATATATGCCATGTTTTTTTCTGGCATCAATATGCGCATCAGCAGTTGTTTGTCTTGTTTTAACAGGCTAGAAAGGCAATTGTCGCCTTTCATATCTGATAAAAAAAAATAGGCTCTGTATAAAAGGAAACAATAGGTTGTTGATTTCGTTTATACAATTCTGTATATGGAAAGTCTCTACCATGTGGTATGATTCTGACCATTTGTTTGTGTTTGCTCTCTGTTTCACTGTAGGTAAGTAGATTATTATGCATTGGCATCGCTTACTGATTTATGACTGTTTTATGATGATGACCAACGATTCTCTTTAGTAATACAAGGTGTCGTGACGATTCCCCTTATACTATTCTAAAAACCTTAAATGACTTTCCATAAAATAACATTAAAGAATCATTATTAGAAAACTCTTTTTTGGTCTAAATTATTTGAACTGGTTAGTTTTTCATTTACCAAACGTGACTAGATATATAACTCTGAAATTTTGATTTAGTTTTGTGTTTCGTGATCAAAAGAGGGAAAATTTGAGTTTCATATGATGTATGCATATTCTTTGAGGAAATCGAAGGTTCCCTCTAAGAATACGGGAATATGAAAACAAACATTAACGCAAACTTATATGACGAAACTATGCGATTTATTTAAGGACATGTTCTACGGTTGTATAAGAAAAAAATCCTTTCATAGAATTTTCTAAATTTTTGATATGTTATTTAAAATCTTATTGTGAATTCAAAAATGAAAATAAAAATGAAGGTCGACAAGTTAGTTTTTTGTAAAATGACAGTTTCCATGGAAACCGTTTGGGACAAAAATGTCAAAATGACCATACCATCTTCAAAGGTAATAAATTGATTTTTGGAAGGTTATTTAACACAAAAAATATGAATTCATTCATTCAATACTTTATGATTCAATGTTCTTTCAAATTATTACAATCTGAACAATTTTTGTAGTCCAAATCAGTTCTTCAAAATTTTGTATTGGACAAAAAGCAACGGAAATTGATATGTATATATTACAAAAAAAATGAAGATTTCCAAAAATTCCTTTCATAGATTGTTCTTATTTTTCAGTATGGGAAGGAAAATCTAATCTTGAAATACAAAATTCAAAAAAAGTATCTGTTGACGAGTTAGTTTTTCTGTAAAATGAAAGTTTCCATGGTAACCGTATTTGAAAAAAAACATTTATAAAAACGGTAAAATAACTTTTTACTTGAAAAATAGCAACTGGGGGCTTAATTTGCATGATAAATATGTTATATTGTTAATAATCGTTTAAGTGTTATGGGTAATATGATTATTCATTGAAAAAAGATGCATACAGTAAATTTTATCCGAATAAAAACGTTTATCCGACTACTATGCAAGTACCTCTTCGGTAGCAGAATATTATCTTCATTGGATGCGCAGATGAAGTGCGAAGAAACAAACTACCGGGAACGTCCTTAATTACATGTAACATGCACTCCCTGTTAAGGTAATTAGTATGCAGCTTGATTTGATAAAAATAGCTTCCTCCGTCAAGCAGCCATTGTATCAGTAACGTTCAACTATGTTTCATAACCCCCATTATTGCTTATTCTAACCCATAACAATAGCGACGTTCGATCAGTTTCTGTTTTCAGACAACTCTTGAAAATATTGTAGGAAAAGGAGAAATTGACGAGCAATTTTTCTTTTTCCCACAATGTTTTCTGCATTATCAGAAGATTATTTTTCCAATGTTATCACATTTTGAAAGGTCGTTTGCAAACTCTATCAATTTGGTACAGTCGAAAAATTAGCGTTTGGTAAAGGGTTAACACAGTTGCAGCCTCGGAGACTATTGTGACCACAGAAGAAATTGCTTGTAATGAGCTATCTCTTTTTTTCGCAATGATTTCCTTTTAGTCTTAAGCTTGCAATACTAATTGTGTGGTGAATGTACTTGGCAATCTCTGTCAGTTCTGAGTGTTGGTATGGGGGTGATGGGTTAAATCTAACTGTAAGCACATTGAGGCTTCCTACTGCTTTTGAGTGGAGAGAATGAGGTGATTTAAGATAAATTTTGATAAATTTTAACCAGTCTACTACCTTAAAGAATATCTATATATCATATATATCCTTCATGAGTGTGGTATATTGTAAGTCAGTTTGACATTATTTGTATTATTTCATTCCTTGCAATATGATAAAACTAGAAGACTTGGTCAAACACCTGTTACTTTTGAGATCTTGAATTCCCATTGACTCCAATGTTAAATCAGGCATTTTAAAGACTCTGCTGAGAGAAGAATAGTGTTTTTTACGCTTAACTATATACAGAAACATCAAGTTTGGCCATTTAACTATCAGAAACTGTAATAAAATGGATTCCTCAATCGTCTCATTTTTTTTTTACTGAGCAAAGTGTATTAGTACCGTCCGAAAATCAGTGCACTAGCTGTCAAATCTAGCCGAGGTACCGGCATTTGTGTTCATACATCCCAAACAAATAGTCCTGCAATAAGCAATCAAAACAAACTTTGGGAGCATTGCAGGACTATAATCTATACAGGAAACACATCAGTGTTCTACCAGCTCATCTCTTACTAGCAAAACTATGCACCAGAAGTCGAAACTCAAAATTTCTAAATGGGACTACTTTTGGGGAACTACGACCCGGAAGTACTCCGTAACAGGTGCTAGACCACTTGCAGCTAAATATGTCTATCTCTTACCCTATACTGTAAATAATTGTATACTAACACATGTTTATTTTTTATGTTTCAATGTCGCTTTTAATTCTTTGTGAATGATCATGTACTTGTTGTAGATGTTAAAGCTATTTGTATAAATGTTTACTCGTACATGATTGCAACACAAATAAAATTTAGATTCATCAGCTTGATAGTTGGTTATACCGGCAATGTGTATTTTCTGGTTGTATATACCATGGTCACCACAAAATTGAACAATTATGTTCCAGCGATATTTCAAAGTGGGGAGTTGTTTTTCCTTTTTCACGTGATAAAAACGCACACTGTTCGAATAGAAAAAAAATACTTCATTTGACACTGCTTTATACACCGTTTACCATTGTGGGACAGGCTTAAGGCATAAGTCTATAACTCCTACGGTTTTCCTGGATCCACCAGTACTGGGCTAGCTAGTGCTCAGACGTGCCTTGCCAAAGGCCATGCCTACGAAACCAGTGGTGTAGGTTGGGCTCGAACCAGGGACCAGAGTCCACCATTCTAACCACTTAGCCACACAGCTCCAAAAGTACGAGAAGAAGACAAAAGCAAACGCTGTCAAGTCTATCTATTTAGTTACAACTATCGTGAAATAGATGTATTGCGTAAGAATACTGCTTATCATTATGTTAGAGGGTATTTGACAGACTTAACCCTTTCCCAAAATTATGGTCTGTCCCAAATTGAAAGAGTTTGCAGACGACAATTAAAAATGTGATGAAATTGAAAAATATTCTTAAGATAGAGCAGAAAATCTTGTGGGAAAAGGAACAATTGCTCGTTACAATTTCTCTTTTTCCCACAATGTTTTCTAAAGTCGTCTGCAACAAAGTGGTCAAATATCGTAACTGTTTGGGAAAGGGTTAACTTTTATAGTACTGAACTGTTCATCAAGACTGGGCAAGCCAGGAGAGCCACATTATTTCTTTATCGTGCTTTGTTTTACGTAATGTTTTGCATTTATATGATGTTTTAAGTTGAAAAATAGATCTTACCCTCACATGACAATCATGCTATTTAATTTGGACGGACCCCTTTAGCTTATTGAGGTCCTAGACTTAGTAATTTAGCTTTTGAAGGTTGTTCCAATAACTGGTTTACAAACAATGGGAACTCCTACTTTATCTGCGGCGATGTGAGATTGAACTTCACCTTGGCAAAGGTAAGTTTGGATAAGATGAGACAATAGTGGTTATAAACATTATTATTTCCCTTGTGCGTACTCTCTATCGATGACAGTACAAACGGTAGATTCCTTTAACTAAGGGTGCTCTTTTACTTCCGGTCTCTGTCACTGTCTGTATTCACTCGTATGTCATCGCGTTTAATTTAAATTACTTGGTGAGAAAAAGATGGACACTGACGAGAACAAGTTAACCCTTTCCCAAACAATAACGACATTTGACCCCTTTGTTGCAGACGACTTAAGAAAACATTGTGGGAAAAGGATAATTTGCTAATGACGAGCAATTTCTCCTTTCTCAACAATATTTTCACTTCTATCAGGAGATTATTTTCCAATTTCATCCCATTTTGAAATGTTGTCTGCGAACTCTTTCAATTTGGGACAGTCGAATATTTGTTGTTTGGGAAAGGAATAACAGAATAATTGATGAAAGAAATTCCTGACAAGTTCTGTTTAGAGTCTATTGAAAAGTATTAGGTTGACAATGCAGACAAACATAAGTTTGACAAATATTCAGTGTGTGCTTTTAAGAGTCTACAAGCATACAAACCCTTCTGGAGGAGGTTTCATCCATCGTTTATAAACGTGGCAAAGTCTGGGCGTGGTTAGACAACTCTCGCTGCATGCTGGCAATTTTCTACAACCCATACTAGAAATCGCATTTTTCTTTTAAATATTTTAATCTAACCAATTCCCGCTTTGCAGGGAAAGATATTAATCCATCATAAAACATATTAACTAGATTGATGAATACACTGTATGTGGATAAGTAGCGCCAAGGAAGTTTGTTTTTAATACACTTTTCATATATCTTAAAGAGGCTTCTTAACAGAAGAGACATTTTGAAAGTCCAAATAAAATGTCGATGAAACAAAAAAGTTTTCTTTCATTCTTGAATGGTATTCAAATAAAACTGATTATTAAAAGGATAGTTATTTGAAAAATTGTCAATATATCAAAGAATGTAAAGTTCGTATGTTGGTGATCTAAAAACTGTTTCAGCAATTTTGGACTTTTAACACAAAGTAATTAATTCACTGTGTAAAGGCTCTAAAATGTTTAATATGAACTCATTTCCCCCGATGGCTATTCTCCAGTTCGTATCATAACACGGTTTGGCTGTTGTAAAGTTTTAATGAAATTATTTTCAAACTTTTCAATTGAAAAAAAAACAAGTTATATTTGAAAAAAAAAATATTTTGATGCAAAAATGACGCAATAAAACTAGGTAAACAAAATAAGCATTGTAAATAATAATGTATTGATTTCTTGTTTACACAGGAGTTCTGTGCCAATCATAATTCAAGCCTCGTTCACATCCACGACCAATCGGAAAACGATTTCATCGTCGGATATGCTAGAAACACTAGTACGTTTTACCTTAACACATTACCACCGAACGCCACATGATCGCGTCTTGCAGCAGCGACTTTTAAAATGCGTTGTGGCAAAAGAAGAACTTGTTTGTGACAAGCAATTTCTCCTTTTGCATCAATGCTTTCTCAATCTATTTATATATTACAACAGCAGAACTGAAAGATGTTTCACACTTTTACAAAGCTTTTCTAAAGACGTCGGCATCAGAGACAAAGCTGTCTCTGTTGGCATCAACCAAAAGAATGTCGTCTGCAGGTGGCAAAGAGTCAATTCGTCTTAGTCTAATAATTGGCTGATTCTTTTGCAGTTTAATGCCGTTATCCGAAAACGGCTACTTCGTTAGGACCAATGCACCTGTGCTGTGCAATTATCTCTAAGTCTTTAACTGTATTTCTTACGTTTGTACTTAATTAATGATAAAACATAACTGATAAATTGCACATGAAATGCTATGAGTACTAATATATTACTTGGGGTAAATGGAATTCTTTTATTATGTTAAAAATAAAGTAATGAAGATTAATTTATGAAAGCTGTGATACCTTATTTAATTAACTCCTGTAACATAAGTTATTTTGTGCTTGAAATATGATTGCCTCCAATTCTATCATGTTTATCAACAATCTGTTTGTTAACATGTTTCCAATAACGAATGCTGAATGGTCGGTTCAAATATTCATGTATGACGTGACCAGGTCAGAGGTGAAGAATCGGGCAATCTGAATTATTAAACTGGCTAATCTGGGTAATTTCACGTTGGCTTTTACGTTTAAGTTGTGTTAATGTTTTTTTTTCTTCATTTTTTGATAACTTTCTGAATCTCACCAAAAGTTAACCAATTAATATAGTTTTTTTATGATTTAGTCTCCTTTCATGGACCTTTAATACGAGATATGACATAACTGAACAATATGTTGAGATGGTTATGCAGAGTATTTATTACAGCACTCTATCCCCCTGTATCTGGTTATATACATTTTTGGATTGGACTGACGGACTTTGCTGAACTAAACGTGTATCGCTGGCTAGATGACAACACAGTGCCTTCGTATACAGGTATGGAGGGAAATGGAATCAGCTCATTGTTTAACCCTTTCCCATACAATAACGACATTTGACTACGTTGTTGCAGACGACTTTAGAAAACATTGTGGGAAAAGGAGAAATTGCTCGTGACGAGCAATTTTTCCTTTTCCCGCAAGGTTTTCTGCTCTATCTGAAGATCATTTTTCAATTTAATCACATTTTGAAATATCGTCTGCAAACTCTTTCAATTTGGGACAGTCGAAAATTTGTTGTTTGGGAAAGGGGTTAAAATCACTATCTCATCGATTGGGATTTGGTCGTTTTGAGGTTTTGAGATGAAATTTCCTCTTCGGATTGAATAAAGATGCATATCTCTGGAGTAATATTCACTAGATAATCAGTACGTACTTGAGACATTGAGACATTACTGTATTTATATATATATATATATATATATATATATATATATATATATATATATATATATATATATATATATATATATATATATATATATATATATATATATATATATATATATATACACACACAATGGGACGAGTCGTGTATTATGTAGTAGCCGTGGCTCTTTCAAAATATGACGGCTTCACAAACGTAAACATAAAAATTTGAATCGTTGGACAGAGGAAGAAGAGTTTGGTATATAATGAGGAATAAAATTCCATATTGAAGTACCAGAGGGAACGAAAGTGTGTAGACATTTACATCACTCGTGGGCAACATTGGGGCAGGGGTAGAGCGTCGGGCTCTTGTACCGAGGGTCCCGGGTTGAATCCCCGTTAGGCGAGGTGAAAATATCCGAGACTAACCCACAAACCGGCGCGATTACTGGCTTAGTATCCAGGAAGCAGTCATCGAGAGTGGCCTTGAACAAGCTTTAAGCTTCCTTCAAAATCAATGTAAAACATATACGGTGAAAACAAAAAACATCAGTTACAAGTTGTTGTTATCTTTAGATTGGTATGTTAGCCCTTCGCACAGAGAGCCGTCCACAGGGAGCGAACATTGTGTTGTGCTGGACGTCGGATATAGATTTAAGTGGAACGACATATACTGTTCTAATCGCTTTTCACCGATCTGTGTTAAAAGGTACGTTTTTGTTATAAATGTGTTTAATTTAACCCTTTCCCAAACAATAACGACAGTTCACCAGTTTGTTGCAGACGACTATGGAAAACATTGTGGGAAAGAAATAAATTGCTCGTGACGAGCAATTTCTCCTTTTCCCACAATGTTTTCTACCCTACCAGAAGACTGTTTTCCAATTTCATCACATTTTGAAATGTCACCTGCAAACTCTTTTAATTTGGGACAGTCGAAAATTTGACGTTTTGTAAAGGGTTAAAGCTGCTTGTTCACAGATGTTTCGAAGCTTGGAGATTAAAACTATTTTGCTTTGGAACTGTATAGCAGCTGATTCGTTGTATGAAGTGTACTTGGGAAAAGCAACTAGAAGTAAAAAGGTTCGTATTGAAGTATTTATAAATATACAAATGAAAAAAAATATATTTTCAGATCTCAAAGTGTCGCAATGTTTTTAAATACACTGCACAGATTCTGTACATTCTTGAATACATCAATTCATTCTGAATCATATTTGCGAAAGGTACCCTTTTTTTTTATCAATTATCATACCGCAATTCAAAAACTGTATTGTTTCAACGACATCATTTCGTGACCTGCAAGTTGTCTCATGTGTGCACAAGCACCTTCAAATGCGTCAGAGTTACCCTTGATGCCAATCTACATCATTCGGGGAAGATGACAAGCCAAGTAAATTTGAACACATCGGGTTTATCAATGAAAACACTTCTGACATAATATGGATGCCGCCATATTGTTTCCCGCTGACTTACGTAATGTTACTTTCGTTTTCACAAATAGATCCTAGATGCGATATCCGAAAAGCCGTTTAATTTTTACTAAGAAAACAGTTACACATATCATAACTTATAATTCCGCCATTTCGTATGAGTTACCGATAAAAAATGATACACTTCCATATACATTGAACTACTTAACGTTGACGCGTAGAGGAAGTGTGTTATAAGCCGAGGACAATTTACCCGAAGAATTGTAACCCTAGACTTACATCCGAAGTGTTCTTCTCAGCTCACGTAAATATCCAAGTAGGGACGTCCTCCAAGTAGTTCCAGTTGAAGCCAAGCTACCAGTTTGCTTATACAGGGGCACTGGATAATCGGGTAGACCCATACTGGATAATCGGGTAGACCCATCGGCATTCTGCGAGTTAAGCGACTGACTATCTCCCGCCTAAGTCTAAATTCATGAATACTGGAATTGAATACTATAAATAGGTCTTGCAATTTCAAGCTCATTACTTATATGACATAAATGCATATGTAAACGTTGTTAGATATGTCAGTAGGTCTAAAGGTTAAAGCAAGGGATAAGTGTACCTTAATTCGGACATGAAAGACATTTGGACATTAAAACTACTTATTAAAACGACTATTCGAATTAATTCGAAAAGTAGTTGTTGGATCATTGTTCTGTCGGATTTAACCATAAACAAGACAGATTTATCTTCAGTCATTTATTCTTCATTCTACAACAATGGCCGTTTCAGTTCTCATCTAAGGGAGATAAATGCTTCTTACTAATTACATACAAAGATACTACTTATCTCCCTTAGACTATCCTAATACACAACAGTAGTTGCAGAATAATCGAATATTGATTTCACTAGTCGTTCACATGCCTACTTACATTTCTTTATCTTGAAGTTGAAGGGGCCTCTCGAAATGTTAGAAGCAAAGAGAGTTTGACGTACAGATGTTTGAAATTTAGATATGGTTATTGCTTGGTAAGATGATAATTGACGTAAACCACACCCTGAGGAAGGGAATCTCGACACAGGGAATCTTACTTACATAGAAATGAAGAGCAAATGGTTCGGAAAACTTTAATTTACCTCGACCTAGGAAGGGGTTCGACAACCGGAAGTTCGAGGTAGAGATATTTCACTGTACGGTAGAATATTTGTACCTCGAATTTCTGATTATCAAACTCTTCAATACGTCGAAGTAAATACAGGTTCCAGAATCATTTCGAGGGTTCAGTGCAAGACTATAAAAATGAAGCACTTACTATAGTATTGCACTGAACCCTCGATTTGTTCTTGATCTCAATGTCTTTTATTTTAACATATATACGTCGAACTCTCTCTTTGTCGAACCTTTTCATCAGGTTCCTTGAACTTCGATGTATGGAGTTTCTACTGTAAATTAAATTTACTGTTTATTAAACTTTTACAGGACTGATGCAGTTTCGGGTGGAATAGTCGGGTAACTGATGACGAAACAACGCACGTTTCTGAATGATAAACGGGCTTAACTCCATGTACAGTGTGCTTTGATTAATAGATTCGACCTATTGTACTCGTGTATTGTACTTAGTCTTAGACGTATTAAAACCAATATACCCCATTTGTTTAGTTTAAACTTATCAATTTCACATCGATTGTGAAACAAGCTCTTACAAACTTAGATTAATCTTGTTTCTGCTTCCTGAATATAATACCAATACTCGCGTCAAAAGTGAATAAATGAAAGGTCGCAAGGAGAATCCCGATACTCACAGGATTCGAACCCACTACCCTCGTGTACAGAAGCCGGCGATCTTCCCACTGTCCTTTTTACGGATCCTCGTTAATAGGACAATTTGTGATATCTTATATCTTAGACTATACGACCTACGATAGACCAGGCTTTCTGATTACGAAGTGCAGAAGAACCTCTATATCTCAAAGTTGAATGGACCTCATGAAAATATTCGACTTAGAGATAGTTCGACCTGTAGATCTACATCTACATCATACGTCAGCACAAGTACAGTTGACTATTAACCGTTTGCCAAACAACAAATTTTGGACTGTCCCAAATTGAAAGAGTTTGCAGACGACCATTCAAAATGTGATGAAATTGAAAAATATTCTTCAGATAGAGCAGAAAACCTTGTGGGAAAAGGAGAAATTGCTCGTTACGAGCAATTTCTCCTTTTCCCACAAGGTTTTCTGAAGTCGTCTGCAACAAAGTAGTCAAATGTCGTTATTGTTTGGGAAAGGGTTAAGTGACGAGGTTGTCTGGAATATTAAGACGTCCAAATCAAAAGTAAGAATTCCGGGACACCGTATTTTCATCGACGTATAAAAGAGTTCAACAATCAGAAGTGTGAGGTTTATATATAATCTACTGTACACGTATTTCGGACATATCACCAGGTCTTTTTGTACTCTCCTTTATGACATGGAAATCACTCTCCTGTCGGAGCACTTATACCCTTTACCAAATATGGCAATTACCGTTAGTTTTGGGCTTTTGTTACGGAGAAGAAAGAAGGCAAAAGCATATTATATTCCAGCATTTATTAGTAGGGGCAACAGCATTAGTGATGAAGTTGAAAAATGCGGAAACAGTAGGCGCGTGCTGGTAGCATATAGCATTCCCTCTTCTTAACCCTTTTCCAAACAACAAATTTTCAACTGTCCAAAATTGAAAGGGTTTGCAGACGACATATCAAAATGTGATGAAATTGAAAAATATTCTTCAGATAGAACAGAAAACCTTGTGGGAAAAAATTGCTCGTTACGAGCAATTTCTCCTTTTTCCACAATGTTTTCTAAAGTCGTCTGCAACAAAGTAGTCAAATGTCGTTATTGTTTGGGAAAGGGTTAAGGGGTTAATTATCTCATTGTGGCTACCATAGATCTTTTATTTCGATGAACACTGCCTCCATGTCTGAATTCAAGAAAACTAGTAAACATGCGTTTCTTGTTGAAATTCAAAGCAGAAGAAGCACTGATAATCCTAATACTTTGCCAAAAAACGTTTGCTGTGAGCCTATCGAACCAACAAACCAAAATTTAACAGACCAGCTCTCGTGACGGGTTAATTGGATCGAAGTTGCTGCTTGGAAAGCGGATAACAATTTCTTCTAAGTATCTCCAATGTTTTCACGCATCACTGTTTATATTACACATTCGTTATCAACAATGAAAATTACCCTTCACATACCACATTACCTATTCTTAAGCATTGACTGACTGTTGTAAGAGGCATGTTTGGGCTTCTAATTGGCATTAATGCTGGATTTATTATTTAAATAAGCATAATATAAATTACCATGTAAATGCGAATAACATTCACTATAAAAAAAACGATAGAAATGACCGTACGTCTACGATGCCGGAATACTTTTAACTTGTCTGCAAGAGGCACGTGTTTGACGTACTAATATAGAATGTTGACAGAAATCAGTTACCTCCCTTGGATTCACTCATAAAGAGGAGGTCACTCTAATTAATCGAAAAGATGAAAAATACGCCCTAAAGGAAACACCCACCCTAAAGCTTACAAGTTTTGTCATTATTTAACAATGGTGTCGGAGAAGGAAAACCCGTGACAAGATGGCAGGGTATAATGGCACAGATATGGACGCATCTTCGCTTGTCAACGAAGACAAGTTAAATCGCACTTACGAACGGGTGAGGAATCTATTGTGACGTCTAGGATCAAAGTTCAAATCCCATACTCCTTTATGACTATGAGTCAACGTTCTCGATGAATAAAGTCAACGTAAAGGCCGTACAGCAAGATATATCATGTTAGAATATAAAAGAATTTGAGAAATAAACCTCTCATTGACTTGTCAGGGGTATTTCTTCCCAACTCTGAAAAAGAGAATGTTGGGACTTTTTTCTTCATATTATGTCAGTTAAAATGATGTTGCTTTGGACTTGAACTAAATCTCACAATCATGAGGGAGAAAGGCAAAGTTTGAGATGACTCATCCTAATGATTACATGCTAACAGAGGTTTTCAGAAACCATTGAGACTGAGAGATGCTAAAGAAAATGCTTGTTCTGAAGACTGGACAAAACCCCATTCTATCTCAATGTTCTTTTAAGCTAAACAGTATTATATTTAGATAATACACATAGAAGTAGTTTTGATGAAAGAGAGACAAAATGATCATAAATAGAATTGTTTTGCCAGGTTGAAAAATTTTCATCATGAGCAATTCCCCTTTTATTTCAATATTTTGAAATTGCGGAGCTTTTTTATTAAGCTGGTTGTATGAGCAAAAGGATAAAGTAAAGTCACACATCAAGATGTTGCCTCATGTACAATTGGAGAACATACTTCATTATTATCTCCGTGAACTTGCCATGGTAGAGACTGATATGTCTATAACCCATTTAGAAATTTTTATAGTTCTAATAAAGGGGTGTGAAAGTTTTGATAAAACCCATTCATAAAAACATTGAAAGTTATTCTGACACTTACTCATGATAAGCGAATTAAAATCACCTTTTAATTGCTAATCATGAGCATTTTTTAATACCTTTAACCTCAATAGAATCATCTATTGTATAACAATTAATGCCTTAATTAATCCATTAAACCTCGATTTAGAGCATCTACTGCATAAAGTTTGAGAAACCTCTGACTAAAGTAATGAGCAGCTTATATCCTTTTTTCACAATGGTTCCAACCAAATACCTTAAAAAAAGTTTTAACTTGTGTTATTTTTGTCGTCTATTATCACTTTGAATTTAAACCAGTTACCAATTTCCATTTTGAGGGTTATTCTATGTTATTTGTAAATGGAAACTTTTGAAAGGGGAGAAAGGTCCCTGTTCTATAATGTGACATGTATTTTCTGATTCAGGAATGCTCTCTTTGTCATCTACAATGCTCTGAATTTGAAACGGTCACAAATTTCCATGAGGGGGAATTGTTTTATAACTATTATTTGTTTAAATGGAAACATTCAAAAGGGGAGAAAAGTCCCTGTTCTATTATGTGACATGTACTTTCTGATTCAGGAATATTCCCCTGAAGAACTTGAACATGTAGCGAAGTATGGGTCTACCTTTGAAAATCTTGGCAAACCCACTCATTCAAAGGCTAAAGATGTCCCTACTAAGCCCAGGAATCAGAGATCTGAAAGTGTTATCAGGTAATATTGTAATCATTTATAATTCTACCTAGCCCTTTTTCACTCTGAGGGGAAAATTTAATACTTTTATTATGTATGGTAAAATTAAGGGGGAAAACCCTGAGATAAACCCATTTTTAGGGGAAAACTGCATGATTTTAAAGAAATTCATGTGCATATGTTGTTTAGTGAAAAAGCCCCGTTAACATAGTGGTAAAAGTACAAAACTTGAAACAATACAGCTCCTCGGCTTAGGTTCAAATACAGAAGTAGTAGATATATATGTTTACATGAGAGGTATTGTTACAGCTGACTATCAAAATGCGGTTGGTCTAAACATCTTAACTAATTTGTTAACCTGGTGGTGTAATGGTTAGTATTGGGGACTAGAGACCGGCCAAACTGGGTTCGATCCTTGAAGGTGATCACTTATTTCACCTTGGAGTTTCCTTGGACAAGACACATTTCCTAGCCTAGTATATGTACTGGTAGGTCACCCAGGGAACATGTACTAAGATACTCACAACAATAAGTACTGTACTTTAATAGGAAGAAGTCATGAGGAGCCAGGCATTTCAAAATAACCGAAAATTGTTGACATGATGTAAAAATTCAATAAAAAACCATTTCTTGATCATTAAGTAAATAAACAACAGTCTGGATGAGTTCCCTGCCAATGTCTACTGCTCAAACATGACAGGTCTTGTTTTCATATGTTTACTTGTTTATTCCCTCTCTGTTGCAAAGGTCTCATTAAGAGACGGGGGTAGGGGATTTCACCTGGTTGCTTTGACCAGAAACCCAGACTATTTTGCTTAGTTTTATAATAAATCTACTGATGATGTCCCCCATACCCATGCCTACTTTTGCAAATGACCCTCCTACTACAAATATTAATGAAACCCCCTCCTATTGACATTTACCAATATTATGGACTAAGAGAGGTAACTCTTGCAAGTTAAATACAGAGAGTTTTTCAGAGTAATGTCCCATTGCCAGTTAAACACAGATATGGTCTTTGATGCATGGTTTGGGTTTGTAAATATGTTGTACCCATAAAATCCACATTCCCATTCAGAAATCCACATACTTTAAACCCTATATTTGACAACTTATTTCCTAGATAGAACCCCAAAATCAATTTCAGTGTGTGACAGTGGTGCAGTTGTAGAGCCTTGGCCTCTTGTACTGAAGGTCCCGGGTTTGATCCCCGTTTGTGGGGGAGGGGAAAATTGCAGGTACCAGCCCACAAATCGGTGCGAGTACTGGTATTGAATCCAGGAAGCAGTCATTGAGAGTGAATTTGATAAGCTTAAAGCTTTGGTCATATTTAATATAAAAAGTTTAAACTAAAATCAATTTATTGTGGTGAAAATTACCGGTAATAGCCCACAAATTGATGTGAGTATTGGTGGTATACCCAGAAAGCAGTCATCGAGAGTGAATTTGATAAGCTTTAAGCTTTTGTCAAAATCCATGTAAAGTGAATAAGTTTGAACTAAAATCAATCAGTTTTTAATGAGTCTCAAATGCAAAGTTAACTGGGCCCCTGGAATACATTAACCCTTTGAACATTCCACATACCCACTGCTTGGAGGGCTTTGATTAATGTGGCAAAAGAAGTTATAACTTGTACATGCAACTTATTTCTTTTTATGTCATTTTCAAAATTCGTTTATTAATCATTTCTCTGAATAAAAAACAAAATGTGGTGACAATGATCTGGCTTGTAAGAATACTGTCTATGTGTATCATTTGCTCAATGCCCATCATTTACTTATTTTACAGAATACTTGACATGTATCCAAGAAGCAGTCCCAAAGAGTGAATCTATTTAATGAGCTCAGGCTTTTGTTACAATTAATGTAAAATAAGTATAGTTACACCCTTTGAAATGCTGTTTTTATTACACTTTTGCCAGAAGGAATAATTTAATTATTTATTTTCAGGAGGACACATCGAACGTCGGTCGGGGATTTCTACAACTCTGGCGATACAACCAACAGCAGACAGCCCATAACAGCTCATTCAATAAATACTCATCGAATTAAACAATCCAAGCATCTGCCGACTTGGATCTGGTGCATTATTATCACAATCCTAGGCGTGAGCCCGGCGTCTAAATATGTGTCAATGTTTATGTATTGTCTCACGATCCTGTTAGCAGTGGCCTTCAGTGCAATTGGCATAGTTTTCACCGTGTACGATATTGCGAGTAAGAACACAGATACAACGGTGCATATCGGCTTCATCTCTCTGCTGATCGGGTTCTGCTGGATTTGTCTGGGGATTTATTCGTTTAAACTGGCTGGAAGGCTGTTTGAGAATCCAGATTTTGCGAATAGTGTGAGGGCTCATTCGAAGACGTTCTTCAAGGTCAGCTCGGCCTTTCTCTTGATCCTCTGTGGCATCAGCTTCTCAGGTATGTACATAGAGAATGGAGGGTTGGTGTCATGAATCGGAAATGTTATCGGGAAAGGCGTAGATATATTATACGATGAACTGAAGACGAACCAGATAATAATCCCAAGCTGAGCCCAATAATCTCTCCTGTTCAAAGACATCAACCATCTATTCTATTTATCCTGTTATCTAAATGGATTCAAATAGACAAACAAATGAACAAAAATAAATCATGATGAAAAAGTGAAAAAAAAACGGAAAATCAATACTGACAGGCGTTTGCACATGATCTAGTTAAGGATATCATAGATGTTATATACCACCCTGTTATCGTTCTGTAAATTGCCCTGGTTGCAGGATAAATGAGTTCTGTGTGTGATCATAACTGAAGGCATTAGTAGATTAATTTTGCAAGTATAAACATTTTATTTCATTTATATTATCCCATAAAATTAATGACTTTTAGTGATTTTATTTTTGGTATTTATATTTTCTCCCTAAAATAGAATTTTCAGGAATACATTTGTGGCCTAGTGTTTAGAGTATATACCTTTATTGGGGACCTCCTTCGCCTTGTCATTAGAGTACAAAACTTGGAATCCCATGGCCCCTTTCTGTGTGGGTTCAAATCCTGGTGAAATCATTTTGGTTTTCATGAGAGGTAGTCTCCAGGTTGACTTATGGAATCCCGATGGTTCTACACGGCTTGACCAGTCCTTATGGGCAGTCCAGTATAGGGTCTTCCTCCATCATTCAGAGTCTGGCATCGTAACATAACTGAAATACTGTAAAAACCCATATAAACAAACAAATCGGGAATACACTTCAACAGATAAGAACTGTATTGTGTAACGGTACTCTGTTAGTGAAGAGGTTGGCAAAATCAAAACACACCATTCATATACAGTGAACCCTCATTTATCCGAACATGTCCGTTCCCAACAAAATGTTCGGTTTACCAAATAATCCGGACTAATGAAGCAGAGCATGTTCTTATTCACATTAAGACATAAACGGTCTGTATGAGCGGTATATACTTATAACCCTTTAGCATTGTCGACCATCCCAAATTGAAAGAGTTTGCAGAAGACATATCAAAATGTAATGAAATTCAAAGATAATCTTCTGATATGGCAGAAAACATTGTGGGAAAAGGAGAAATTGCTCGTCACGAGCAATTTCTTCTTTACCCACAATGTTTTCAAAAGTCGTCTGCAACAAACTGGTCCAATAATTCCGTTCCCTTACAATTTCGTTCGGATTGCGAGACATCCCGATAATCGGGGTCCGGTTAAACGAGGGTTCACTGTAGATGTGATGAGCGATACAATACTGAATAATCACTACATATTTTCTCTCTTTATTCAGAAGTTTAAGACTGCTGTAAATCATTTGTGAGAATGAAAGTATTAAGAAAAAGTTTTAATCTACTCTTGATCAAAGAGAAAAGAATGTTTCATGCATTTGAGTGCTTGGCAGACCTCACACCTTGTATCCATTTAAAGGTGTAGGACTCGTGACATGGGGGTCACAGCAATATTTCTTGGAAGTGTCATAAGGCAAGATACTGCAGAGCGCTGCCTAGTAAAGCCTTAAAATAACTGAAACACTCTTGGCACAGAGTTAAATCACATATAAATAGGTAATTTTCAAATCTTGACTTCTTTTTTATTTAAATGTTAAACCTGAATGATCGTTGTGCAAGATACGGTAGAGCACTGAATAGTATTGGTGATATCCCAAAAAGCTGCAAAATAACCGAAATACTGTTGTCATGTTGTTAAGCCAAGTATGCTTGTATTATAAATTTCAAATCTTGACTACTTTTCTATTTTAGTGTTAAACCTGTATGAAGGATTCATTCAGTTCAGCACAGACAAGTGCAGTAACCTTCACCTTTACAATTGGGTGTGTCACGCATTGAATGGGTCACGGGCAGCGTTCACTGTGGTTGCCATGGTGTGGAACTTAATGGTCGGCTGTGTTTTACTGTCTGTCTGTAGGACCCACACTATTGGTGAGTTTGATTGTTCCCCATCGTACTAACCTGATGAAAGGGTGGGATTATAAATGTAGTAGGGGTCTTGATTAAAGGTAGAGTTAAATGTGTAACTAAGCGGGCTGGAAATGTCAGTCAGTAAGGTTTGTGAAGGTTCCGGGTTTGAGCTCCCTGTCAGGCTTCATGTTTTTCTCACCTTTGTTACATTAGGGCCCAATAAGAATAATCCTTTGGTTTGGAGGTCAATAAGTCTCGATTTTTCTGAGAACAGCATACATTTGGGAAATGAATCTGGAGGATATATCACTGTAGCTATTGTGAGTCATTTACAATGTTCAATTTTATGATCAATTTCAATCCTTTGTCATAACATGAATATTTGGTGTCAAACAATAGCACAGAGGTAGGGTCCGACATGGCCCAATTGTAAAAATGTAGGACTTGTTTCATGGGATCCTGGGTTCAATCCTCACCAGGCACACTGGGATGTTTCATTGGAGTGTCCTTAGGCAAGGCACTACAGAGCCCTTCCTTATACTTGTGATATCCAGGAAAAGTATAAATGTGTTAAACGCTATATAACTCTCACGTTCAATTTTAAAAAATTAGCTTTTGAAAGCATGATGAAAACAGAAAGTATCAATATGTTTAAGTATGTACAATCTACATACAGCAGAGGCCCGTTTTACTAAACAACTTACGGAAAATGTTTGCGTAAGTCATAATTGATTAACATGGATAATATCTTCAATGAAAGTACAATATTGCAATGTGACATGTCATTGGAAGCGTCTCGGAGAGACGATTCCAATGATGTGTTACTTTGCAAAATTGCTTTGCCAAATATTGAAATAAAAGGACTTGTTGTTTTAGACTTACGCAAATCTTAAGCGTAAACTGATTAGTAAAACGGGCCCCAGGTCTCAAAACCGCAACAATTTTCGATGTAAATACATTTTAATGCACCATTATTATACTGGCTCTAAAACCTTAAAAACATACTAATAATTTTCCTTCCAATTGCTATTCTCTGGTGAGTTTCACTCAATGGTACAGCTGTTGTACAGTTTTTAAGAAATTAAGTTTTAACTTCCAAATATCTTCACATCTGTGAACAAGCAGCTCTGAACAAGCTTAGTAAAGGTTTCGGTCCAGAGACAACTTGTATACTAGTAACTAAAAGCTTGCTGAACAGGGCATTAACCATTAGAATTCTGGGAAATTTTTTAAAAATAGATTTTTGTGTCATCTGCTTTCCAGAATCTTAAATATCTGCTTAATTTTGTTGTGGAAAGATACTTAGGTTAGCAAACAGGTTAAATCTAACCTGCATGGATACGCATGAAGTGGGTTCCAGCACTATAAGGGTTAATAATCCACAACAGAAAAACAATAAATTACATGAAAAGATTTGTTTATTTCAGGTATAAGACGTTTTGTACGGGACCTTGAGGAAGATGCGAAAGACTATGAGGCCTATTGGAGAAACAAGATTCAAAAATCAAAGGTGGGAGAGTATCGCACTGACACTGCCTCCATTTTAGATCGTAAGTCAAGGTTTCAATGCAAGACTATAGTTAGTGCTTCATAAACATGAGCACTTACTATAGTATTGCATTGAACCCTCGAAATTGTCTTTTACTTTTTAAGTTTTTTACGAAAATTAAGCCTTTGTCCCCTATGAGATCTATTGATTGATCCAAATTGAAAGTATCAGTGCATTCAATTAACCACTTCCAGGTCATTTTTTTTTCAGTCTAAAATGTATATGTAGGCTGATTTAAAAACTTCAGATCAAGTCAACGTGGGTCATAAACACCATTATGACTTGGAAAACGACAATAATGAAATGATGATTTTTTTCTTTGTTGGAGTATGTTATCCTGGTGATAGTTTACTATATAACTCACTTAGATATAACTTACTTATTTTTTGTGTTTGAGATAGACAAAAATCCTACTCCTTGTAACATGATGTTGAATATGTGTGTATGATACTATGTATTGATTAAAGGAAATAAATGGGACCCTCTAGATAGGATCTGGAAAAAAAAAAAAAAAAAAAAAAAACTTCCAGTTCAACGAATCCTTTAATTCAGTACCTTTTAGAAATTTTGACTTTCAAATTTCTGGTGGATTATTTTGTTAGATAAAGATGACCAGGTAGTACACTTAGGTGTTTCGCCAAATTGAAAGAACCAGTGCATTTAACCAACCACTTTCAGGTTATTTGTAACCTTAAAGAAATCCCTTTTAGAATTTTTGGCTTTCAGATTTTAGATAAATTGTTTTGTTAGATAGAGATGACCAGGTTGTACACTTAGGTGTTTTTCATGTAGACACCAGGAGGGGGAATCACATGATCAATGTTTACGATATTATGTCCGAACAAGATGTCGTAAGCATTGGTCTGGTGATTGTCATGCCCATGACAGAACAGGTATTTTTGCTTTTTTTCACCTACTTTTGCCTAAGAAATGTAACGCCTTTATAAAGCATTGGTTATTATTTACCACCAGAACCGAAAAAGTTGATGATCAACTCATGCAGGATATTCAATATGGCTACCATTGGCAAAAGTAGGTGTAAAAGGAAAAATATCTGTGGCGCAGCCATCTTGTTCTCACATATAAGATGGTTAACATTGGGCATGTGATTCCCCCGCCTCGAAACAGTACTATTCCTGCCATGCTCTGAAATTCTTTTTAATTGCCTATCGCAGGCCTATTTGTTTTGGATGTATAAACTCAAATTAATGTACAAACTTTATGATTCAGAATAAGGCAAAGGGTAGAAAATACTCTTCTGCTTTAGGCAGAGCCTTGAAAAAACACGCCTGATTTAAAATTGAAGTCAATAGTCAATAGAAATTTCAAATAACAACAGTCACAGGTGTTTGTCCTTTTATCACAATGGATTTCAACAGGTTCTTCAAAATTGTGTAATTATAAAGTTAGGGGTAAAAGAGATGAACTGTTTAACACAACTCATACTCTCATTCCCACAGACTGGTGCAATTTTGACGAGGAAGGAATTGAATTGAATGCGGAGGGCAAAAGGACTGGGCCACACTCCCCTGGTCAAAATGACCCCAACTTGAACTATCGATCTGCCAGCGAAACCACGGATACTGGTGCTGATGATTCACGCAACTTTACAGCTCAGGTAACCATGTCACATTGATTCTATTAAACTTTATATAGAATGTTGGTTTGGTTGTAACTTGGGACCTTATGTTCGAGCAATGTCAGGCATCTGTGTAGAAGAGGGAAAAGTTCCATACAAGATTGATTCATACAAAAGATATGCAGAGTGAAATCACAAAATCTTACATATTAAATTAATCACTTTCAATTCTGCTTCCTTGTTACATAACCAGTACTTGCACCGAAGGTGGATTAATGAAAGGTTGCAAGGCAGATCCCCCTTCTCACAGGATTTGAACCCACGACCCTGGACCACTGTCCTCCACTTTCTTGTTGGGCAGTATTCTGACTTAATAACAGAATACCAAAGACTTTACTAGGCTTGATGGCATGAGTGGTAGTTATGTTAAGGGTCTTCCTTCATCCATGGTGTGCTGGTCTTATGTTAAGAGTCTTCCTTCATCCATGGTGTGCTGGTCTTATGTTAAGAGTCTTCCTTCAACCATGGTGTGCTGGTCTTATGTTAAGAGTCTTCCTTCATCCATGGTGTGCTGGTCTTATGTTAAGAGTCTTCCTTCATCCATGGTGTGCTGGTCTTATGTTAAGAGTCTTCCTTCATCCATGGTGTGCTGGTCTTATGTTAAGAGTCTTCCTTCAACCATGGTGTGCTGGTCTTATGTTAAGGGTCTTCCTTCATCCATGGTGTGCTGGTCTTATGTTAAGGGTCTTCCTTCATCCATGGTGTGCTGGTCTTATGTTAAGGGTCTTCCTTCATCCATGGTGTGCTGGTCTTATGTTAAGGGTCTTCCTTCAACCATGGTGTGCTGGTCTTATGTTAAGGGTCTTCCTTCATCCATGGTGTCCTGGTCTTATATTAAGGGTCTTCCTTCATCCATGGTGTGCTGGTCTTAGTAATATCATTGAGAGTTTGGTGGTTCAATTTAAGACTCAATTAGTCTAAAAAACCACTCTCAGTTTAAAGGACTAGCAAAAAAAAAGGAGCTTTACCACTGGCAATAGGTAAGATTTAGTGAGAGCTAGCACTTTGTTAGATTTAGAGAATGCTGTAATGTAAGTGGAGAATTGTTGAAGGTAGTTGAAACCAATAACACATGCATAAGTTGAAACCAATAACACATGCATAACATGAAATTTGATTCTTTCCACATTTTGGTTTAATTGCAGCAGACATATTGAGGGTTTGGTGAAATACTAAGTTGTAAGACAGATTTCAGTAGTTCACTAAACCCTAGATTTAAACCATTAATCCCATACAAATGACCTAGTTTTGATGAAATGTAATTTTCGTTCATAACAAGAAAATATGACTTATTTTGAAACAGTTTTTATCATCTATTACTTAAATGCTTTATTTAAAGGGTGAGAAAACAAACTTAATGTATGTCTTCACACATGCTTTATGAATATATTCTGTAAGCTATAACAATGTTTTTTTAATGTTTAATGTTATATAAAATTATGTTATGGTATATCCGAAGTAATATGAAAGTTGATGCAAGGTCCCTGGATTCTATTGTAGATAAGCTGCGACTCAGACAGCTCTGTGATTGGTCAGAGTGATGATAAAGCTTCAACAGAGCCACCAATCATGACGCAGGATGAGTTACTGCTGTGTTATTGGAAAATATCGGTAACTATTGAATTGTTTACTTAACTGTAGTAGTGTCATGGTATGTATCAATAAATTTAATCAGGTTATCAAGGTTGGATATCTGCTTGTGACCAATTATAACCTGCTATACTTTCAAATAGGACCATTTGCAAATTCCACCTCAAGGGTTCAATGCAAGACATTAGTAAGTAGTCAGTCACAAACATGAAGCACTTTCTAAAGTCTTGCAATGGACCGTCAATATTTGCTAATACAGATGTAGGTTTATTTACCAATCATGAAAGGGAATAGTTTTTATATTTATTTCCCCATAATAATTTTTGTAAAAAAAACAACAATTTCTATATTTACCCATTTTATTTTATATGAAAAAGAACAATTTTTATATTCATTAACCCATAATACATTAATTTACCCATAATGCTTTATATCCAGAACAGGATGCGGATCACATCGCAGTGTCTCCAGCGTTGGTTGGCAAGCTGGATGGCATTTGTCATGGTCTGGTGTGCCGACTATGTGATATACTGGCTGAGTCACTCGCCCAACATCCTGGGTATCATCGGGTTCATCGCCCCCCTGATACTCGTACTATTGTTGTGTTCCGCTTACGCTGAGGCCAATGGTGAAGGACAGAGGATGATTAGGGTATGATTTCTTTAGTTTATGTTTTAACCCTTTAACATACATCAAATTCTCAACTGTCCCAAATTGAATGAGTTTTGAAATTGAATTGAAATCTTGTTAATTGATGGTGGAGGGAAGTTTATGTGGGTCAAAGAACAACCCTCAAATCGAAATTCTTTGTGGGAAAAAATGCATAAATACCTGCTCATTCATCAGCGCCGCCATTTGCAATCTGTTTTCTATCGTGAACATTGATCATGTGATAATCCCACCTGATAGCAATAAAACTAAAAAAGAGTTGATGTGATGTAAAACCCTATTCAAATCATGATAGGGACATGATTAAAGTAGATAGTCATGGACTAAAGGTCTGAATGCATTATGCTTGTTTGAGGCAGCAGAAAAAGGGGTTGATGAACTGTAAAAGCCCAATAAAATTAGAACAGTGACATGTTTAAAGTAGATACCCGTAGTCATAGACAAAAAGGATGAACAAGTTAATGGTTTATGATTGTTTGGCCTTTATTTTCAGTGTATTTGTCCCACTAAGGAGAGATATGACCTGTTAGGTTTCCTTCACCTCCAGCCACTACAGATGCAAGTAAGTAAAGTATAATTTGTTAAAAGGACTATATCAGTGAGGATTTGGTCATCAATGTTCCAGATCTAGCAAACTGTTTAAACACTAACTCCTCACAGTGATCTCCCTTTATGAGATTGATCGCTGCCACCACAAATGACATATGAACATCTGCTTAGAAACGAAAATGGCATTTAAAAAAGATGGCAGCTACACCCACAAAAATCATCCATTTGTATTTTATCTGAAAAGAATATAAGTTTTCAATTCAGCTGGTCAGAAATCAGCACAAGAAGAAGTTATTACTAAATTAACTACTTTACCTGGTAAGAATTTGGAAAAAGATATTTAAATTTCATCCAAATCTAGATTATTGCATCATAGCAAGGGGAGGTTACTGTGAGGAATTTGGTTTAAACGATTCACTTTGCCGTGACCGTGACAAACAATGGGGATCACCCAGCGAGTTTATCGGTTTTCACGCCTTTTGAAGTGCACAGGTAGTTAAGACATGATAATAAAGGGGCTGTAGTGTATTAAGAATTCAATGATTAAACTCGAATTACCAATAGGTAAACAGTGATATTGTAGATGCCATCATCATGTTGGTCTCGCACACTTTTGACAGTGCATTATGTTTTTTTTTCAGTCTTGCGAAATCATAGAGATGGACACTGATAGCACTGAAAGGAATGTAAGCTCATATAAAAAAAAATGTTTTTGATAGGAAAACACATATAATCAGCTGCTTAAGAAATTAAAAAAAGTGCTTTGTAAAGTTGCAAGAATCGTCTTGTCCTAACAATTCTTAAAACTACCAACAACTTGGGATTCAACAAAAACCTTTGAAAATAATGTCACCACAGACTCCAACAAACATTTGGGCTTAACACGTTACCAAACGCCTAATTCTCGACTGTCCCAAATTGAAAGAGTTTGCAGACGACATTTCAAAATGTGATGAAATTGAAAAATAATCTTCTGTTAGGGCAGAAAAAAATGTGGGAAATGGTGAAATTGCTCGTTAAGAGCAATTTCACATTTTCCCACAATGTTTTCCAGAGTCGTCTGTAACAAACTGGTCAAATGTCGTTATTGTTTGGTAATGGGTTAATTTACGCTGTTTGTCTTTTTCAGGTATTTGGACTGTCCATCTCATACAGTGCTATACTGACTGTCCTACTGGCATTCTCCGTCGCATTTGCCTCAAGACTCATTCTCGATGAAGTGATGAAGAACTGAATCTTAATTTAAGAATTATATACATGTACAGTGTACTCAACAATTAATACTCTTTTGGTGCTGATTTCTATTGCCTCTCTTTGCCTTATACTTTTATTTGTTTAATCTGTGTTTAACAGCGGGTTTCCTTTGGGAATTAGTAAGATGTACATGTATTTACAGTTTGATATTTACAGTTTGAGAACTCATGTGTTTGAACTATAATCATTTAATTTGATTGAATCTACTGACTTATTTTGAAAAAATAAGTAATAACCATTTCCTTCACAAATATATGGTATGTATATATGTATATACATTTTGAAATACCTGTAGCTGATAGATTTAAAAAACATAACAAAGAAATGGCTCATATCAGCAGTTTCTCCTTTTACTTGAATGATCTTACTTTGCATGTGCGGTCAAATGTGTATTGACATATGAAGGTAAAGCTGGGAGTCAAGGCTGTTTTCACCAGTATTTCTGTTACATGACAGCAGTAAATTTACCCAGCGATGCCTCTAGTCAGGATTTTCTTACCAGTACTGTGTAATACTCTTTCAAAGACATTGACTGATTTTCCATATGAACCAAATTGTTCCAAGACAAATAACGATAAAAATCTTGCTATGTCTACAATCAGGCCTTCTAATTCTGGCCTGGTCCCCATTTCAGGCTTTGAGATTTTAATTTTTTCTTCTTTGTTCATGTTGAAGATGTTTAAATTCTGGCTTCAAGAAATGATTTTTAGGCTTGAGCATTCCTAAACAATAGCAGGTCTGACAATAAAACTGAGTTATATTGGTAGAGCTGTATTCTCCAACACTGAACCCAGTACTTCAAGTCACAGAATTTTTCTTCATTTTCATGAGGTACTTAATATGTGTTAAAGCAACAGTTACTATCGTATGGTAGAAAGTAACAATTCTCTGGTTCCACCTGTTTTCTATACATGTTGAAATAAACTATTTGCATTCCAAGAAATTGTTGTTATATTACACCCCAAATTGTCTAAGTGACAAAGTTAACCAAACTCAGATGATATATCCAATTGGAATTGCGGAACGGAATATCTGACCAAATTAAAACCACAAATTACCTACCCTTTCTCTTAGTTGGTTTTGACAGTTCTAAATTGAAAGCAACATACAAGGTAAAACTTGATGACTTTTGAAATACATGCACTTGTATTGGAATATAGTCGTTGAGAAGAGAGTTACTTGTACAGGACAATTCCTCTTTTTGTCACAATCATTTCTATGGCTTTCTTCTTGATCTTCGGTTTATTAAATCAGCTATAACTCATTCTCCTATTGGGATTTGTACGTAACTTGTCGAATCTTAAACATTAACTGAGGACAAAATTACCAAGAAAAACTTTCTTCATGACATTTGGTAGAAATCATTGTGACAAAATATATCAATCCAGTCGTGAGCAGCCTTTCTTTATTCGATATTGGGAGTGAGAACTGTTCTATCCTGTGATCTAACCTGTTTGCTACTCTGAGCACCTTTACCCACCAAAATTAAGCAGATGTTAAGGTTTTAGAATGCAAACGCCACAAAAATATGATTTTTAGAAAATAACGGGTAAAGATGTTCTTCAAGTAGAAGCTTGGACTGGAAACCATATTTCGGATGTGTTTCCATTGACTATATAAACTGTTTCGATATAGGATATCGATAAATTTCCCCGAGCCGTATCATACCAGAAAAGCGTGTCAGTCTTAACGGATGATTCCAATGATCAACCGATATGCTTAGAAGCAGAATTAAGAGTAATTTATCCAGAGAACTTGTTACACAATTGACGTAAGGTAAACGAGTATTATCACTCTCAGAATTTTTTTCCAAAATACCTAGCAGCAGATGGGTCAGTTGAATATGGAAAGGGGGATAGATGATAGGTTATATATGGTGAAAACTTTCATTAAAGGTAAATGCTTTCACTTAGTTGCAATGACAGCCTCTTAATGAACCATCAGCATTCCTCAAGTCAGTCGGGAGACTACCCTTCATGAAAATCAATATCCTTCACCGGGATTTGAACCAATGTGTAGAGGAGCAATGCAATTCCAAGTTCTGTTCTCTAACCAATAGGAAGTGTGAAACATTGGAAATGTGGGGAAAATCTAAGGATAAGTACCAAGAAACAAATCAAATACGTTTTTTTCCTTTATTTTTTTTCTTATTTTGCACCTTGGTTCCAGACTGTCCATAACTTAGATCATCCTTTTCAACAATGGGTTAATCTGTCCTTCACGAAGACCGAAGTCTCCACCATCATTGTAATGGTTCAACTTCTTGCGCCAGCCACCGTTGGGGCTGTTCAGCTTGAAGGGCCAGAGGAAGTTGGCAGCTTGTTTGAAGTGGGGTCCAACAGTAACGATCTCATGGATCAAATCCTCCATACAGATAATGCCGCATTTGCCTGAAAAAAAAAGAAGAAAGGGGGATCATTAGAAAATATTGGATCTTCATTGTGTAATGCATTCAAATAATCAGTTCATTTACACATACTTTCATTCAGTTTCTTTAGTCACAGAAATAATTTGTCAAGAAGTTTCAGTCTTTGCAAAAGCTGCCTGAATAATTCTATTGGGTCCAATTAAAATTGACTTTTACCAATCATCATGACCATTGAAATTTTCATATTTCTTTGCACAAAATTAGTGGGAATATTTATTTCCTGGCTTATTTACAAACCCCATGCTCACAATGGCCAGAATGGCATCATTATCTCTTTGTCATTCAGGCAAATCACCTCCCTCTAGAATAAAAATAATTCCGAAAAATATGGGGCTTAATAAGGCACTAGTGAACAGTATTATGTTGTAAATTTAAGATTCTCATTCCGCTAATATATTTTAATGGGGTTAAATGCTGTGTAAACAATATTTCAATTATTCTATAGATTTAACCTGTACCAAAGAAGGCTCTACAGTGTCTTGCCAAAGGACACTCCAACGAAAAAAACCCCAACAAAACGAAGTGCTGCTGGTTGGAATTGAATCAGGGATCCTGTTGTCACAAATGCCATGCCTTAACCACAGGACCATGCAGAACACCTTCATGTAGCATTAACGTAGGTTTTTCCCAGGGATGTTATAAATCTTTGGAGTAATATACCAACTGGCGATGTGAGGAAGCAAATGCCCAACAAAAATTGTGGTATTTTAACTACAATTTAAGACTGCCTTTCCCTTTTTTGAGACACCAAAGTCATTTGAAGTGGTTAAATAGGCCAGCAGCCGACCCTTAATGACAACTCTGCAATCTATGGGAATAAGCCTTCCAAGATCTATGTCCTACTTACTCAATCTGTTTTCAATGATGGAGTTGTCTGTCAGGGGGATACGTCGGCCGTCAACCTTTCCATATCCACGCTTGTAGATCAACTCTCGAACACTCTTCAAGTTGGGATAACTACAAAATATATTTCAAATGTCATAACCAAAGAATTGTGGAAAAATATAAATGAATTCTACAGCTATAAGACTTTCCATGTAGATTTGTATAGCTGTACAGTCAGGCATTTTGAGCATTGGCTCAACATATATAACCTCTGTCAGAATAGATGTTTGTGTTGCCCATTTTCAAAAAGCATAAATATATGTAACTGCTTAATTTTGATGAGGAAAGATACTCAGAGTAGCAAACAGGTTGAATCACAGGCAAGCCACCACTTTAGTTGGTGGCTGGCCTGGATCCAGCCTGTTTGCGTATTAGGCGGTAGAGGGTGTAAGCATGCGAAATGACCTGCAGAGGAAAACCCTCACTTTGTTCCTTATAAATCTATGAACCAAGTCTAACAATTTGTTACATATAATAATTCACCAGATTTCTTCAAAAACTCTTGCAAAGGAAGGTAAAATTACAAATGACATGAATTTCAACTCTATATCATGATGGTTTAAAGCATAATTCATAAAAAAAATAATCATAATTCATCAAAAAAGATTTGTGTCTTTTTCAACAATTCAAAATGTTCCATTGCAGACTTCTAGAATTCGTAGGTTTTAATCATATGTTTTTGGGCTACACAGCCCTTTTGTTCCATCTCCTACACATAAAGTGAACTCGGTATTTTCAGAGTAGTTCTTTTTACTGTTCAAAATGGATCTCTATCTACTTACAATATAGAATAAAAAATAATTGCCCATGACAGAAGCAAAGTAGATAAGCTAGACATATCCTATTAAAACCTGATTACAGTGTTATGGGCGATATTGGTGCAGAGGTAGAGCATTGGCCTCTTGTAACAAGGGTCCCAGGTTTGATCTCTGTTAGCCAAGTGATAATTGCTAGGACAAACCCACATATAGGTCACAATCAACGTACAATAAATAGATTTAAACTAAATTACCCCCATGTGATGTAAGGATCAGCAATTCTCAACATCTCCATGGTTGCCTTGTTCAGTTTGACAAACACACCATTGTTAATCTGTCGGAGTCGGAGAAGCTGAAGAACCTTCCTGGGTTTGGGGTGGAGGCGTCGGATACTGAAATAAACACACATTTCTTAATCAACTACTTTGGAGAAGCATATATTAACTGAATTGTTTATGAAACAAATGATTTAAGTTAGAAAATATACCTTGATTCTACAGCTTGATTATATAAATATTGAGATTTAAAACTAAACTATGCAAGGCCACAACTGAAGTATTGGTGCTTTGCCCTTTACCAACTTTAGATTTTACAGGTAGGTAGGTTGGTGGTAACATTATTTTATTCTATTTGAGAAATCATATTTTTCATACACTTATAGTCTATGAAGATTTGAAACACTGAAAAACAAAAATAAAGAAAAAATACATTTTCAGACATGGCAATCAAGTTATTTTGGGTAGGGAGGTAAAAATTGGGTAGATCGGTAAAGGCAAAACAATCTTAATTTCATTTTAGGCCTAACATCTTTTAAAATCCTATAGGGATCCATGTCTATATAATTAGGTACCCATGATGATCAGTGATCCCATTGAAAGTAAAAATTTAGCAAAATGTGTTTAAAACACCATTATACCAGAAAAAACATCTAAAATCATCGTGACAAAAATGTAGATTGTTTTTCATGGTAACTTTGCTCTTTTTGCAATGCTTTCCATGGTCATTAAGCATAGTTAAACAATGTGTGTTTCCTATCTACAACTCACTATGACATTTATGTGAGTTTTCTCGTTAATAATCTGTACAGTTTACTTTTTGTGATTTTTTTAAGAAGAGATCTCTGTTAGACCATAATCTTCACCAAAACTGATTAAATTTCATCACCCATTTTAATTTTTTTTTTATGTTTCACCTTAAATAATAAAAATATCTTACCCACGGATTCTCACAACAAAGGCGAGTTTAGACTCGGCTGGCACATAGAAGTCACCTGCTTTCCTGGCTTTGCGAGCAAGATGAATCTCAGCCTTGGCATTTTTCCTGTATTCCTTAATGTAACTCTCGGCTCTCTTGAAGATAATCCTCTTCTTTTCTTGGTGCTCCTATTATATATAAAGGGATGCATTAAAAATGGAACATAATTGCTACAAATTAATGCAAGACAGAATTACATGAAGAATCCTTGATATTAACAATGATCTTTGTAAATAACAAACTCAGGAGCCTCCAGGTTATGAGGCGATCTCTTTACCAATGGGCACACCATTTAAAACAATATGTTGGTCACATTTCCATCGTAAGCCAAATATAGACGTTTCTGGTGATGTCAAGGTAAACTTTGTATATGTGACTGCCCAAGAGCTTTTTCTTCGAGTAAACATCTTTTGTAATTTAAGAAGGTTCAAAGAAGAGTAAACAATAGTTAATTTGGTTATAATCAGCACTGAAGGATCCAGTGTAAAGATTAAAGCCAGAAAATCTACCAGAATTGAACCTTTCCTTTGCTTGTTCACAGGTGCAAGTAAATGTGGATATTAACATTTGGTTTCTTATAACTGTAATTATAGTTGTACTTTTATATGAAAGGAATTGGTGAATTGTAAATAGAAGTATGTAGTAGATTCAGGTCCAACAGCTTTGCAAGTTTTGAGATCTAATGCAATACTTCCTTAAATACATTGAAACATTCCGATTCAATTTTGCGTTCAGGGGCTATTTTCCTCTATAAACAAAATGTTTCAATGGCATTTTATCACTCACAATTATCTCACATATGAACAAGCAGCTTCATCATACATAAAAAGATAAAAACCTAATATTACTTATAAATAATAACAGACCTTTTTCTTCTTAATTAGATTTGCAGCAGCATTCTTCTTGATTGCTTCCCTTTGTTTCCTCTTCTTCAGAAGAGTTTCTGGAACCGTTGGTGTCTTTTTTGGCTTTACACTGCAAGATATAAAATAAACATTTCAATATCTTATAATAAATTTCAGAAATAAATCTGGATACTCAAAGAACTCATGTTTGTCAAATAATGATAATTGACATATCTCCAGCCCATCCTGAGAAGTGTTTTCAGTATATAAATGAATGAAATCAATACTTATTCATTCATTTGTAATGGGATTGTAAAATCTTCCATTGGCTTAATCATTATCAATACTTACATTGAGGTGTTATGTCAACAGGTCAACCAACAAATTGGAGATCAATGTATGACTTCATTTAAAATTTAGAAAGTCCATCTATTTTGAACTCGGAATTACTGGACCAGGGTTCACGCTGGCCTTAGCAAATGGCGCCATTGGCGACAAAATTAAGAAATTGGCGCAAGAAAAACAAATTTGGCGAAAGTGTCTGGCGCCGGCTATTTTCCGCGAGAATTTGATGTTTGTTTACTGCATGGTTGCCGATCTCAAGTCAATATCGATTGGTTTTTACTGTAAAGCCGAGAACCATGTATCAATGGTTCCCGTAATCGCAGTACTTTGAATTAGAACTTGGGAACCAGCTTGTTTATCAAATGCGATTTCCGATACGGGATAATCCTGTTTTCACACTTGTTTAGTTCATTATCTGTTGATTGTCAAGTTTGTTGAAGGTGACACTTTCTTGTGTACACCATTTAGTCATTCACCAGCCTTTACAACTTCAATTATATGGAAATTATGACTTTGATTACTTTAATTGATTTTCAATCAAAATGTTTGCCCTCGCGCTCCTTTTAAAGAAGTTGACATCAAACATCGACGAAGTCGATTGTGTTGATTGGAGTCCGTGTTGATTGACAAATAAATGAAACTCTTTTATGCACTGAAGTTTTGGTATATAAAATCTGGGACTTTAAGTGACACTTAATTCTGATCTAACACAAGAGTGACTTTAAATCGATCTTCTCAGTCATTGAATATGCTTCCCACTAAAAATAGAATAAACATCTTACAAGGAGGTCTGGAGGACAGGAAAAAGTTGGTTATAATATGACGCCAAGGTGAAAGTCATGTTTCTGCTATTTCCTGTTTCAAATGTTGAGTGTGAGAGAGGATTAAATCCATAGAACCTAATGAAAACAGCACGTAGAAATAGATAGAACAATTGAAAACTTAAGAACCTCTTTAGAACCGTAGGAGACCATGATGAAGGATTTTCCCTTCTACAGAAGACTATTTTGGCTCCAACTTATTGAATTTGGCTCCAATTTTTTAAATTTGGCTCCAACTTTTTCAATTTGGCGCAAGTGTTGGCGCAAAGAAAATTTTAGCCAGAGAGAACCCTGCTGGACCAACCTAGGCCTGGTATTTGGCAACATTTGGTCATTAATAAAAAGGCTGAACCCTGCCTTCCAAAAATTGTAAGAGGATGGGGAAACTTCACATCAATTTAAACAACTAGATGCAGATCAGCATGCTCAAAATTTCACATTATTTGAGTCGTCTATAAAGACCGAGACTAAATTGTCAAGCCTCGAACGTAGTCAAACTAATTTGACCCTATTCAGGGGTTTCCATAAAAGGCGGCTGCAGGCAGATTTTACCGCCTCCTTATTCTGACCAGCTCAAATTTGCCAATGGTTAAAAAAGATATATTAGTGGTAAATGAAAAGTGAAACTCATTTTCGGTGTACTGGCCCCCAGACACCCTAACCTCCTAAAGAGGTCTTCTGGCCTTCTACTCCAATCCTTAAGAAAAACCCTGCCTATTGGGAAATATTGGGAAAATTTGCATTGATGCAATTGTCATGTCAACCTTTCAAACAATTCATTAAATGGAGGACGCTACAACAAAAATTTGGTTGCACTGTTTGAAAGCCGAGATTTCCATTGTAAACATCAAATGACATTACTCACAGTAATCCATACTCATATCTTGTTGGTATTCCTCCTATTTACTTTGTAAGAATGGTTTAATTAAGTGACAATTTTTCTGCTACTTAGCTTAGCGTCATTACCCTACACAGGTCCCATATGGGTCCCCTTTGTCAGAGCCGTTCGTACATTTTTCAGTTCTGAATCGGCTTTCCTGGATAAACCAGTACTAGGCTAGGGCTCTGAAGTGACTTGCCAAAGGCCACTCCAATGAAACTAAATGGCCTCGGTGGAGCTCGAACCCTGGACCCATGTTGTGAGTCCACCACTTTAACTACTGAGCCACGCAGGACCCTGATAAATTTCCATATTTGCGCATGCGCACTGAATTGTGTAAAACCTAATTTAGTGTCTTAAAACTGTCAAACAGCAATTGATGGCATTATTTTGTGGTATGTAAGTCTACTTTACATATCTTGTCTTATCTTATCAAAATTGACTTTGAATTGCCATTTTGTGCTCGAAATCCAGATTGCCCCATCAGTAAAAGATAGCAATATTCACATCAACAATTTTTCTTATACTAGCCTCGAATGAAGAGTTGTATATGTCATCTAGACACCAATTAAATGCTAAATTGACAGGCCTAAGGGCTTGAGCATGGTCTTAGTTCTCTTGAAATCGTGAAACATGCGATATATATGGCAACACTTTAAGATTGCTTTTAATGTAACATGGTCATTGGCAAATTATTGATAGAATAGAGAGGCAGTTTGTCAATTTTCAAATTAACAACAAGGTAGAGTACAGGACACATCATACTAGATTGTGAACAGGATATGAGTAGACGTAAACAATTGGTAGACTACGCGAAAACACATGACACTTGTTTTTCCTGCTATCAAGATACATTACTGGGAAACCTTTACGATGAAAACGAAGAACAAGATTGACATAACATCAAACAATGCGTATTAAAAGTCAAACCAACGACAAAGACGACTGAACCAACCCGGACTCGGTTGAGCTTTAAATTTCCAGATTTTGTCATGTCGGGAAACATTTGATAAAAGCATCATTACTGAAAATCTGAATGGAAAAATTAAAACCACAATTGATAAGCAATACTTTCATCTGCTTGTTTCAAAACAAAAAAATGTGAATTATCATCATATAATGTCGATGACAACAGATTTTCTTAAGGATAACAAAATTCAACGTACGTAGGTGCCATCTTAGCATGTGAGAAAGAGGTAGATAACCGGAAGTAAGGTGCGAGCTTTGTGACTTCTTCACTTTTCAATCAACAATTCATAAAGAATACAATTCCAATCATCATTACAAACATTTTCAACAATAAAAATATATTTGAACATGCAGAACAGACTTCTCTTCAATTTCAGTTGAATTTATTTTAAAACGGAAGTACATCTAAGAATAAGGTAAACTGTTGTTGAGGTCAAAGGTCAATGCAGCCGACCGGGGTCATGAAAATATATACAACATCGAGATGCTGATATTCAGTCTTCCCATGACAACCGTTGATGCCATATCGTACAGTTTGGATAATGGATAATACTATTTCACACACAGTTGACGAACAAGACACTCCTTCGCGGATCGTTTGGGAAGCTATATTATTGACGAAGAACGTGATCAAAGCACTGTTTATTTCAATATTTAGGTTTTTCGTTTCACCCACTAGAAAATGTGTGAAAAATAAGATCGTGTTAATAACTGGCAGCGGTGGTTGTATGGGAAGACAGCTGTCCCTCGAATTTAGCAAATTGGGTGCAATTCTTGTACTGTGGGATGTTTGTGAGAGAGATAACGAGGAAACTGCAAAACAAATTCGTGAACAAGGAGGAAAGTGTCACACTTACAACTGTGATGTTGGGTGAGTATTGAATTCAGGGGTTTATTTATTACAATAACATTTATTTTATTGATATGGTGTAGTGGTAAAGCATCTGCCTCTTGTACCTAGGGTCCCTGGTTTTTTGCTGTGTAAATTGTAGGACTAGGGCAACATTGGTACAGAGGTAAAGCATTGGGCTCTTGTACCGAGGGTCCCAGGTTAGAATCCCCGTTAGCAGGGTGAACATTTCCGAAACTAACCACAAACCTGGCAATTACTTGTTTAGTATTCAGGAAGTAGTCATTGAGAGTGGCTTTGAACAAGCTTTAAGCTTCCTTATCAATCAATGTAAAACAAATAAAGTGAATAAGAATAACCCAAATTAGGCCTAAGTACTGGTCTATCAAACAGTGATGTATATTTTTATTGTTAATGGAATTCCTTTTAACGAAGTTAGCGTTTTGCCTTTATGCCTTTGTTTCTAACCTTTCACTCTCAGAGATGATATCAATTACTAAACTATTCAGGTTTCATTAATATTTGTAGTTGGAGGGTGATTTACATAAGTAGGTGGGGATTTTTGGGGACCTCATCAGTAGATTCATCATAAAACTCAGCAAAGTAGCCTTGGAAAATCCCCAGCTATTAATGAAAGCTCTGTGGTATTACAACAATTTATTTTGTTTCTTCCGGGATATGAGTCCGGTTAAGGGTATTGGACAAATTGGGAAAAATCACAGTGTTTTTCCCTAAAATTGAGAACTTTTCAGGAAAAACTGAATTATTAAAATATTAGCTTTATTTTTGGAAATAGGGAAAAATAGTTAACTTAATAAGGAATGGGTCCGTTATACGGTACCAAACATTTAATTCAAATGACCACTGTATTACACCAGTCTTGCACTTTTAGCATTCCAATTGTTTCACTGTCTTTCTGTAGCAAAATCGTGGCAACAATAAAAAGGAAATTATTTTTGAAGAAAATCTGCCTTGACTGTCAATTTAATATCAACATGATCTTTTACCCTCACTTTCATTTATAATCCTTGCTCTCATATACACGTTTTTTATAAAATAACTGTCGCTGATGATTCAAGAACCAGTTGTTATAAAACAGGGCCTTAAATTTCCTTGTTATATCACAGGGGCCTTTAAAATGCACCTTCCCAAATAATGGATTTGAATTTTCTCTAGAATCAATGCTTTTTCCCAAAAATTCAGAGTTGTACCAGCTTTTTTGTTTTCCCATTATAGCAGTTTCAACAATAAAAGTTTCCATATCCAAAAGGCCTCACTGCCTTGGCCTCTTCCAAATTCAAAAAAGGAAAAACTGCTCCGTAAAAGAGCGCGGTTTAATTGAAATGCCCATTAATTTTCTCTTTTTGTCCAAATGGTTGATGGGGAATTTGTTTTTCATTCATTATTGTTCTGGCCTGATGTTGTTTAAACCCTTATAGAATACTGGGTAATTTTCTAAAAATAGAGTTGTGTGTCGTCTGCATTCCAAAACCTTAGATATCTGCTTAGTTTTGATGAAGAAATGTACTCAGAGTAGCAAACAGGTTAGATCACAGGCCAGCCGCCAATTTACTTGGTGGCTGGCCTGTGATCTAACCTGTTTGCATAAACATGAAGTCGGTTCAAGCAATATATAAGGGATATAAGTTTGGACCAGTCACATTACGCCATGTAATTACAGGTCAAGGATGAAGGCATTTGGTGTAAAGTTTCATTTTAAAAGAATGTATAATATGACCTGGGTTAAAAAAGATAGCTGTTTACTTACATTTACTGATGGGAAAAAAATTGGCGAAAAAAAGTCCAATGGGAGCAAACCCTGTCCCTATTATACACTGAAGCAGTGATAATTTTTGGCCCAAAAAATCTCATAAAATTTCCCAAAAAACTCATTACTTTCATTCATTGTAATCATTTTCCTACAGAAAAACCCATTGATTTTTAAGTTTCGGTTAAAAAAGCCCATTGATTTAATTTAGAAAAATATCACTGCTGAAGTATTCAAATAGCTCATCTATCAATATTGTGTCTGTGTTAATCTTTAACTCATTTGGTTTTACATGGATTGTGCAACAAGTTGTTACATTTACTGAGCAACAAAGGTTGAATCATCAAACTGAATTATGCTTCATATGGGTATATCTAGTAATCACAACAGATATGGATAATGAAGAAAGGTTAAAAAAATGAGCCCCTGTTGTTCAGAGGAATCGAGTCCACAACCTTTGTATCCAGAGGCTGATGCGATGCAAATTCCTCTGTTTTGTGTTTTTATACCATTTAGATGGTGAATTTGATGGTTAGTTGAATTTGAAATAATCATTATAAAGGAATATTTGCTCTATTAATGAGCAAAATTTGTTTAACCTTTTTAGTTCAATTTGGATTTATGCTATGCCAACTTTATTTTTGAAAAGGTTTTAACTTCATAGTAACCAGAAACCATGAAGGTTTTTTTTTATATATAAAGGTTTGATGAAATTCTAAAATTGTTAATGTTCATTTGTTGCTTGATTTGTTAATTTCATTTGAATTGCAAATGTAAGCGGTATTTACCTCTGCCAAAGATTGATGTTCAAACTTATTAGTGAACTTCATAAACATTCATGATCATTAAATGGCCATTCATGAACACACAGCTGTTCTTAACTTGTTAATGAGTTTCAAAAATATGTTCATGTACATCAAAAACAGGTTCATGAATGTATTCATTAACAACTACTTGATGTTCATGAACCTGTTCTTAGATTTCTTGAAAAGGTTATGAGTTTATGAATGGCCATTTACCATCTGTGAATGTTAATCTGGGTAAATTTCTAAAAATAGATTTTTGTGTCATCTGCTTTCCTTAATCTTCAATATATAATTAGTTTTTTAAGGAAAGATACTCAGAGTAGCAAACAGGTTAGATCTAACCTGTTTGCATAAGCATGAAGTTAGTTCCAGCACTATAAGGGTTATATATGTTTAAATGCTGGGAATTAATAAGGATATATTGATAGTTGCACTGATAGTACAGGTATACCGAAAAAGAATGTTTTTAATGACTTTTACCATAACATAAACCACCCACTCACATGTTCATGTTTCATGGAGTCATTTATGGTATTTACTGTCAGTCATCATTCACACTTGGATGTTTGAAAATCAATACATTGTATACATTGCGATGCTACTTTTCTCTGTATAACTAACTCTTGTTTCCATCCTTCTCCTGATATTGGAGAAACTTTACACCCCTCAGAAAGATGACTGTCTTATTTTGATTTAACGGTACTTGTTGTTTGATGTCAATTTTTTTCTGCACTTGTTAAATTTCAGTAAAAGTTTACTTGTCTGTTTAGGATTTTGGGCGAGCTGGGCAATATAGATTATGTATGCAATGTGAGAATAATTACTTTGTTATCACTGATTTTTACCCTTATAGTGTTGGAACCAACTTCAGTTTTATGCATGCAGGTTGGATTAAGGCCAGCTCTTAGGGCTGCTGGCTTGTGATTGAACCTGTTTGCTATTCTGGGTATCTTTCCTCAACAAAATTAAGCAGATATATCGAGGGTTCAATGCAATACTATAGTAAGTGCTTCATGTTTGCGAAGCACCTGCTATATAGTCTTGCTTCAAACCCTGGATCAAGGTTTTACAAAGCAGATGACTCAAAAATTTATTTTTGGAAAATTACCCAGCATTCTAAGGCTTAAAAGGGGATATATTAGGGTTATATTTAACAACACTATTTCTAAAAGTACCAGATGATTCCCATTTTGTGGGTACTCAATAGAATTGTCTAATACCTTTTGGTGACGATTCTGATTAGTCCCCATAATACATGAAATTCACATAATTTGCATAAGTCAAGGGGTCTATAGGAAAAACCCTGGTTCAAAAGGCCTCTGTTAGATAAATTTTAAGAGTTTTGTAATTTGTTTTTGATTACAGAAATGCTGATGAGGTGTACAGAGTCGGGGACCTTGTGAAACAAGAAGTAGGGGACGTGGACATCCTTGTGAACAATGCCGGGGTAGTGACAGGGAAAAGTATTCTAGAATGCCCAGACGACATGGTGGAAAAAACGTTCAATGTTAACCTGCTGGCACATTTCTGGGTGAGCATTGCTCTTTAAATATTTTCCTGTTATAACTATTCATAAAGAGAATAGATGGTTGGTGTCTTGAATCGGAAATGTTATCTGGCAAGGCATAGGAGTATTAGCCGGTGAGCAGAAGACAAATCGGATAATAAACAGAAGCCAAGCCTGATAACTATTTCTATCCAAGGACACCAACAAACTACATGTATTCTATTTATCCCATTACCTTTAACGGTTCTTTTTTTATAAAACACAGAAGGAAAAAAAGCGTGATAAAGTGGCAGAAAACAAGTAGAGAATGATGTATACATGACATCATTAAAATCATGGCATAATTATGACCTCACAGTATGTCATGTGATTGTGTGTTATATGGTTAGTGCAGTATATTACTAATATTATGCGGCACCTAGTTATTGGACCAAAAATAGCAGTATAAATGCAAATTTATAAATACATCTGTTACACACTAAAAGTAATAACAAAGGACACAACAACAGGTTTTTTCTTTTTTCCGTCCTTTAAAGATTTTGGGAAAAAAAGATTGCCTTACTTAAAACTGCTGTCAAAATTTTTTCCCTATCTGGACTAAATCGAAAGAATAGTATTCATCAAATTTTAATACATTAATTGATGCTTAGAAACTATTCCATCACATGAATATCAAAATGTTGGGGGTACTGAGATTTGAACAAAGGCAGTCTGGATGAGGTACTGGTGACATATAGCATTTGTTAAGTTTAGTATTGTAATGTTATTGTTCACCAACATTCGCCGTCTGTTGTGCTTTATACATGAATAATTATGATGCGGCACATTTTATACTCAACAGTAGTTCCGAACACAGTCAAAGTCTGTCATGGTTTATCTTTTTTTTTCAATTGCAATTATGGTTATATTGATGAACTGTGGTTCACTACTTTATTGCTTTTCATATTTTTCAACAGATTGAATTAATGTATTGGTAATGTAAAATACATTGCATGCATGTTACCCTATTACACCAAAATAACACTTATACACAACCATTTGTATAACAGCGTCCATGCTCTTGTGGTAACAATGTCCGCCTTATAAACCTCATGGTCAAACATTATGGGCGGCTCCGAGGATATTTTAAGATACTTAGCATAGCGTGTCATTCATGCTTATCAGGCAGGTCAACAGACGGTGAGTTTGGGTGAGCAATATCTACAGTAAATCCTGTGTTTATATGACTTAAAGTTTGAACTTGTTAAGAAAACTAGAATGATATAACACGTACATACAACACATGTCAAGCAGGATATTATTGTTTGATATGATCAATATTAACGCCCAGCTTTAAGAAACTACCGAGTCGTATATGATATACATACCTCAGAGAGAAATGCCTTACTTTTTATGAGGAAAGATACTCAGAGAAGCAAACAATTTGGTGTTTGGTAAAGGGTTAAGAAGCCACCTTGATTAAAGAGGACATTGGTTTTAAATTACAACATAATTTTCTAAAAATAGATTTTTGTGTCGACTGCTTTCCAAAACCTTAAATATCTGCTTAATTTTGATGGAAAGATACTCAGAGTAGCAAACAGGTTAGATCTCAGGCCAACCTCCAAATAACTTGGAAGCTGGCCTGGATCTAACCTGTTTGCATAAGCATGAAGTCGTTTCCAGCACTATAAGGGTTAAACACATTTGCCACTTATTATAATCCCTGATAGAACAAAACAGAACAGAATAGAAAATGTGTTTATTTCATCACTTATTTAGTTTAGGTTCCTTGTGATTACAATGGATAATACATATATGACAAATGAACATTACATGTAAAATTCATTGAAACATTTATATTTAGAAATGCAAAAATAGCGCTTTATAAGTAAAAACACAACAGATACATCTAAGAAGCACAGAAATGTATAGAGCAAAAAACAAGTAAATTCATTTGGCTTACAATGTGATAAAAAAAAGTTTGATGATGGAGAGATTGATGTGACATAAATTAAAGTTTAGACAATCTTGTTTTAACCCTTTACCAAACTACAAATTTTCGACTGTCCCAAATTTAAAGAGTTTGCAGATCCCAATTTTAAAATGTGATGAAATTGAACAATAATCTTCTGATATATGGCAGAAAACATTGTGGGAAAAGGAGAAGTTGCTCTTGGAGAAATTGCTCGTTAAGAGCAATTTTTCCTTTGCCCACAATGTTTTCCAGAGTCGTCTGCAACAAACTGGTCCAATGTGGTTATCATTTAGTTATGGGTTAAACAGGATTTACTGTATTACGGAAGAAACCGACTTCCTCAATTTGCGTGTTTATGGTACTATGATTGTTATCAGCTAATTGATTTGGTCTACATTTATGCAGGGGATTCAAGAGGAAAAATGTGACTAAGCAATAGAAATCGCTATAAAACAGAGAGTTGGTCACTTTTGTCATTTATGTTTTGCACCATCTCAAACAGGAAATCAAGGGTTTAATGCAATACTATAGTAAAGTGCTTCATAAACATAGATAGAAATTGCTAAAACAGAGAGTTTGTTATTTTCATTTTTACACAGTAATCTCCAAAAGAAAATCAAAGGTTCAGTGTAATACTATAGTAATTAAGTGCTTCATAAACATGAGGCACTTGCTTATAGTATTGCACTGAACCCTCGAAATGTATTCTACTCATTGACTCATTATATATGTAAGCAACAAATACTGCCTAATTATGTGCTCTGTTCTATTACCATAGGACAAGTTCAGTTATGGTAACAATGGTCAACTGCTTACTCAATAATACCTCACGTTGGCGCATTTGCTGACAAAAGAAACCTCTCTGAATGAACGAGGAATTGGCATAAATGAGTAATCCTTTTTACACTTATTTCTACCCAACATTATTGTTGTCATTTATTTTATTTTGTTGGTCAACAGTTGCTTTCAATTTGGTTCAGTCACACTTTTCCATATGAGGGGATTCGTAAATGTTAACCCTTTGTTGGGTAATTTTCTAAAAGTAGATTATTGTGTCATCTGCTTTCCAAAACCTTGAATATCTGCTAAATTGTGTTGAGAAAAGATACTCAAAGTAGCAAACAGGTTAAATCGCAGGCCTGCCACAAATTTACTCGGCGCCTGGTCTGGGATCTAATCCGTTTGCATGAGCATGAAGTAGTTTCCATCACTGTAAGGGTTAATTTATTCTCCACTTTCCCCTGTTTATTCTCTCCTTCTCACAAACATGAATTATTGCATTGATTGACCGAGTTTTAATATAATGCAGTACTTATACACACTGTTTTCAATAACTCTCTAATCAACCTATCCCTACTGATTTCATTTCTTTTGTTCATACAAACTTTAACCCATCTGACGTATATTACTTCAGAAAACACTATGGAGAAGGTAGATATTGCCCATAATAAGCAATTCCTTATGAAAGATTTTTCAGATGAGTAAAACAGTTATAAACTTAGCTTCAACAGTTCACTTATTCATGTTTTCTGGGTAATCCAATAGTACTATAGGCAAAGAAATGTGAGCGAACATTGATAATGAATAGAGCAGGTGTTTGTCATGATCATGTGATGTTTCGCTATGTTTAAAGATATTACTTCATAGACAATAACTCATTTTTCCTAGTTTTGCAGGTTTTTTGAGTGCTTAGGTTTGCTTTTAGGGATACTGAAGTATGTGCATTGTATTGCTTGATAGAAATGAATTGAAATCATGTAATTTCAGACTGTAAAGTGTTTCCTGCCGGCCATGATGAGGAGGAACAGTGGCCATATTGTAAACGTTTCCAGTTCCTCCGGACTCGTCGGTGTGAGGAACCTCGCAGATTACAGTGCCTCGAAATTCGGTGTGGTGGGATTATCGGAGGTTCTTAATTACGAAATTGTGTACTCCGGATATACTGGTGTCCATACGTCCCTAGTGTGCCCATCGTTTCTAAATACCAGGATGTTTGGAGGGTGTAAAATAAGGTCAGTTGTTTATGATTATAGACAATGTTGTTTTAACCCTTAGAAAGCTGGCTTTTTTTCTAAGAATAGATTTTTGTGTTTTTTGCTTCCCAAAACATTAAATATCTGCTTAATTTTGACAAAGAATGATACTCAAATAAGCAAACAGGTTAGACAACAGGCTTGTCACCAATTAACTTGGCGCCTTCCTTGAATCTAACTTATAGGCATAAGCATGAAGTATGTTCTGGCATTATGGAGTTCAGGGTTATAATTTTTAATGTCAGGGCAGGTTTTTTTTCTTGAATTTAGAAGAAGCCCAAGCTTGTTGGAATTGGGAATTTTTATTGCTGAATTTGCTGAAATGCAAAGCTGAAATGACTGATTTTTTTGGGAAAACTGTATGATTTTAAAGAAATTTACAATTGTCAATGACCCCTGTTATATAATGTGAAAAAGCCCTGCAGGCACAATCAGAATGAAATTTTATATAGATATGAGGGTGCTGTGGGCTTTAACAGAGTTAATATTTTTTTTGAAATCCTTTTAGTTTTCTATATTACTGTTATGATATTACGATTTACTTTGACATATGCCTGCAACAGTCTTTACGATCCTGGAATTATCATAGAAGCCGACTAATTTAGTGTTCATATCTTTTGTGTAAAAGATTTCTGGTTTGATACTCATGTGAAGTTGGGGACTGGGTGACCTTGTAGTAAGAGTATAGAGCTTGAAATCACATTATCCCTCTCTGTGTGGGTTTAAATCTCTGTGACAGCATTTGGATTTTCATGAGAGGTTACGTCTCGCTGCTGACTTGTTAACAGAATGCCAATTGTTCTACCCAGCCTAACCAGCCCTTATAGGCAGTTGAGTATTGGAATCTTCTTCATCATTAAGAATGGGGCATCGCAACATAACTGAAATAATGTTAATACGATGTAAGAATTTGATTGTATAAACTTCCATTCATAGTAAGCTATGTAAATGTGTAAAAAGAAGCCTATTGGTTCATATCTCGGGACCACTGTGATTTATCTAAAGAATTGTTTAAAACTGCATTAAGTAATTATCATGAACCCTAAACCACCCCTTCCCCACAAAAATAAATAAATAATAAGGATAAAGAAAACAATAAAAAACAAAATACTGTACCATCAAAATGTGCTCATCATGGATTGATACTATTATATATAGCAATGTGTCCAATATATTACCAACTTTGCAAGAACTTTCATTGAGGTTGCAACTCAAAAGAAGTTATTGATATTTTTCACATAATCTTCTTTTGTAAAAAGGGTAAGAGTTAGTCATAAATTCCAGTACTAACATAACCACATGAAATGGAGTATGATGAAAGGACAAGTGAAATAAAAGCAAGTTGATTTAATGGACTTTCTGTCGCCATTGGTTGCTGGAGGGGGGTTCATTCTAAAGTTTATCACTTCTGCAATATCAGCAGCTGCTTCAGATCTTGAATGTTTGTTCCATCAAATGCAAGATTCTCTTGTAAATGAACAAGTGCATTCATAATAAAAGGTATGGGGCGGTTTTGAATGAATATATTCAGACTAGATTCTGGCCAGCCATAAGTAAATTGGTGGCTGACCTGTGATCTAACCTGTTTGCTAGGCTAAGTATCTTTTCTCTTTAAAAGTAAGCAGATATTTATGGTTTTTGAAAGCTGACAACACCAAAAACTATTTTTAGATAATCATCCAGCATTCTAAGGGCTAGGCATTCTTCTTTTGCACTGTGTTTATGTCTGCATTGGTCTGTGTCGCGGCCATGTAGACATCATGAAGATCTGTATGGCTGCCATGTTTTGCTTTTTTAGCATCTGAGGATGAGAGGCCATGTTGACTGTCCAAAAGCCCAAATCTGATCCACACACCATCTCAGTTGATTCTGGATCTCAATGTTTTCTCTGGGATCATTAACTTTGTTTGTTTAACATCGATTGGGATGAAAGGTTGTTTTAGCTTATTCCAAGTAACTCTCAATGACTGCATGCTTCCTAGATCCTACATCAGTACTTGCGTCGACTTTTGGGTTAGTCCGGGCAATTTTGATCTCGCCTAACAGGGATTTTGACCTGTGACCCTCCATACAAGAGGCTCTACCACAGTACCTCTTTACCTTTATTTTTAGATCTGTGAATATTATGCATAATAATGGGAAGAGGGCTTTAGTTTGCCCCTTGTATGGGATTTAATCCAAAATCTTTCATGTACAAAAGAAGATGGGCTCTAACTATCTGACTTAACAAATTGCTTTTTCCATTGATTCGCTATTGAAGTTAGGAGTTTGAAAACGTAGACAATGCACACAAGAGGATTTATTTTTCTTTAACCAAAAAAGTGTTTCTATCGTTTCAAAAGAAAATCTTTCAATCAGACCAATAAAACTCATCATTTGCAACACTTTCAATTTCTTGATGAGATGATCAAGAATTCATTGTGAAGCAGTGAGTGAAGAGCAATTAATTACACTGAGTTCAAATCTATAAAAGACAGTCTTTCATCAGAACATGAATGTGCTTGTTGAGTCTTTGATTCAGGGTTCACTTTAACCCTTTTCATACACAGACATCTTTTATCACTGTTAGCAGACAATGTTTAAAATTATTGTGACCTTATGGGACTATTCATAAAGTGAGCATTTTCTCTATTCACCGTTAACCCTTAAAGTACTTCATACTGATGAAAACAAACTTTATATTCAGGCCAGGCGCCATGTAAATTGGCGACTGACCTGTGATCTAACCTGTTTAGTACTCTGAGTATCTTTCCTCAAGAAAAGTAAGCAGAACTTTTTAAGTGACCAAATCTTTTTTTTAAATAATAACTCTGCATCCTAAGGGTTAAAGCTGCTAAACAATTAACACATGTCAAAATGATATGACGTTGAAGGAAGACTTTGTTTGTATTGCTGTAAAATAATTAATGCAAAATAGCGTCTGAACAAAATATTAATTCAAAATGGGCCTATATGAACTTCAAGAACAAGTTTTGTTTTCTTGAACGGGTATTTAATTTGTCATTCATGAATGTTCTTCAACAAGACCTTGAATCCTTCACAAGGGTGGTTAAGGGGATTCAGCTTAACATATGCAAATCAGAGTAGTGAGTAACTAATTAATTAGAAATTGACTTTTTTAATCAATATATCTAGTTTTACAAGGAGCAGCAAAGTCTTTGACAGCTTGACAACCATGTGGTTTGTGTCGGGAATTGTCATTTCCAATTATCTTTGGGCAGGGCAATAGACCCAGGGCCATTTTTCCATAAAATTGGGAAGCCCTGTTGATTTTGGGAAATTGTAATGATGAAATTGCTGAATTGGAAAACTAAATAGCTGATGTGACGTTAAATTTTTTTGGATACTGCATGATTTTAAAGAAATTTGCAATGAGATAGGGGCCTTTTATGGGTATCTGTTATAAAACGAGAAAAAGCCTTGAGACCATGCTATGTTGTATTCATCATTAGAAGAGATTTTGGGCCTTAATCCGTAAAGTGCTGGAACCAACTTGGTGCTTATGCAAACAGGTTGGATCCAGGCGGGCTGCCAAATAAATTGGCGGCTGGCCTGTGATCCAACCTGTTTCGACTCTGAGTATCTTTCCTCATTGGAATCAAGCAGATATTGAAGGGTTTTGAAAGCATATGACACAAAAATCTTTTTCTTTTAAAAGTGGTTTGTAGGTAACAATTTGTATCACCATCAACTTAAATAATGAAAGGTATTCAAGAAAAAGAAATGGATTGGTGTCTCCTGAATTCTTAAAACTTATTTTAACAAATGAAAAATTTGCTTCTCCCAAAGATTTTGACTATCCTTACTTCATTAAAAAAAAAAAAGAAGAAACATTAATAGTAATCTATAAGACAAAATGGGCCTCCGTGGCCTAATAGTTAGTGTACAGAACTTGAAATCACATGGCCCCTCTGTAGTGGGTCCAAATCCTGGTCCCCCGACTGACTCGGACTTTATACGAAGTATCGATGGTTCTTTCCGGCTTGACAAGTCCAAAATAATATAGAGGCATAGGCGTAGGAGCGTTTTCAACATTGGGGGGGCCAACTTCAGATGAGGACCGGTCTAAGAATAAATGTTCCTAAACTTTCTCATGACTAATCATGCGTCTACAAATTCAATATCATTGAATGAATTAAAAGAAAGCGTATGAAATTGTGTATCTTAGTTAAGACAAAATAACCAAAAGAAAAAGAAGATAGGATTGGCCAGGACTCGAACTCACGCGGGAAGTGAATAGTACCATTGCCAACCAATAGTGACAGCCATCATGCTGTCACGGCCACGATTTCATCGACATTATCGAACACAAAATGACTTTATATTTAAATACAATATAGAGTCTGACTGCTTAGAGTACGTTTTGTATCACTGTTTTCGTTAGTCGAAACTACTTTCCGTGAGCTGAGCTTTCATTCGATAAACCCGATGTATTCAGATTGCCATTTGCGATGATGACGTCAAAATGTTTTGGTTATTGTTCGTAACAAAAGGCGAATTGGTATTAAATAAAGCACAAAATACACTTTTATATTAATTTTGCTGTTAAATTCCATTTCTTTCATTTTTCATTCCAAAAATCTTCATCTTCCATTGTGAATATTGGGGGGGCCAAAGTATACTCTGGCCCCCCCAGTCTGGATATTGGGGGGGCCGGGCCCCCCCCTGGCCCCCCCGGCTCCTACGCCTATGAGAGGGTTGAATATCGGAGTCTTCCTTCATCATTTAGAGTCGCTCATCACAACATTACTGAAAGGTGTTGAAAAAATTTTAAAACCCCATGAAACTTTTTTAATAAAAAAACTATTGGACAAAATTGTTTTCAGATACAGCATAAACTTATTGGCTACGGGTCACCATCTCTGACAAAAGATGCTGAATGTAATACTATGGTCTGACTGAATTTAATCTTCCTAGGGTGTGAAATTTACATATTTTCTTTTTTGGCTGAAATATGATATTAAGGTGTATTTCGTCAACTCTGAATGGGAAGCCATTAATTCAGCCTGCCAGACTTGTCCAGACATTGTCTGACCCTAGGATGACCGCCTGAAACTGCACTTGTCTTTTATTATGGTAATTTGTTTAAACCCTTTCCCTCGTAAACGCTTCAATGTGGGAATAATTGTGAGAAAAGGAGGGAGGGATTAACAGAGGATAATTGTTTAAATAAAATTCATACTTGTCTTTTTCTTTTTTTATTATTAAATTGGTGGCTGGCCTGTGATTTTACCTGTTTGCTGCTATGAGTATCTTTCCTCATCAAAATTAAGCAGATATATTTATTATAAGGTTTTTACAAGCAGACAACATAAGAATCTTTTTTTTTTTTAGAAAATTACCCAGTGTTCTATGGGTAAAGCACAATTGTTTTTACCAAATATTATTTCCATCTTGCAAAAATATTGTGTACTTGTCATCTGCTTATGTTAACCTCTTTATTTCCATCTGTCTTTTGCATTGTTTTCTTCTTTTTCTTGCAATGTGATTTCAACCCAATATTATGAAGGAAATACTTGTTTTAATATCTTGAAAGTGTGATTAGCTTATGAAAGCAATTCCGAAAATTCTCTAATTGCCTAATAAGGGAAAGGCTTTACACTATTCTTTTCACTGGTCACAATGGCATACACTTGTAGTGCTTGAACGGACGTTATGTAAATGCAAACAGGTTGGATCAAGGCCAGCCGCCAAGTAAATTGGCGGCTGGCCTGTGCTGTAACCTGTTTGCTACTCTGAATATCTTTCCTCGACAAAATCTAGCAGATATTTTGGAAGGCAGATGACACAAAAATATATTTTTAGACAATTACCCAGCATTCCAAGTGTTAAGGTGAGTCTACATAATTATGTCTATTTGAGTTAAGGGAACCCACAGCAAAAAAATAATTCCACTATCTGCCTCAGGAATCTTCTTTGTCTATGGGCTAATCATGAAAATGCTCTTATTCCCCTCTGCTGACTATTTCTTTCAAAGTCCCAACATATTGGTTTTATGGGAAGAAACTGTTTATGCAATGGTGAATTCTCATTTTGTTTCACATTGTGATCAATGTTTACTTACTGCTTGACATACAATATATATGATTTTATTATATCTGCTACAAAAGGTACTGAAGTTCACTGTGAAAGAAGGGTTAATTTCTCCTAAATAAATGACCAATTTATCATTTAGTCACTTTGATTTCATACAAATTCCATGATGAAATGGTATGTTTTCCTTCTTTATTTATGTCTGCTATATGTTGCTCTCAATTTGAACCTGACAATCATTCCCATATGGGGGAATAAGTAAATCCATGATTGGTTGTTATTGCCTCATGACAAGTGTTTTTATAATGTCCTCTATAAATATAGCAAGAATAGGCTTCAGATTTCAAACCCTTTACCTATCCCATCAATTTCAGGTTTTGTGGAATTTTTTAAAGGCCCATTAAAGGAGATTAATGCTATATCAAACTATATTATTTGGTAAACTTTTGGACAGATTCAAATAGTTATCACCAGAAAACACCATCAGCACAACTTAAATGAGAAAGTAAACCAGAAATAACCCAGATTACCAAGTTTTATAATTCATATTTGCTGATTCTTCACCTCTGACCTTGACAGTTGATACACACATTTTTGAACCGACCAATCAGAATTCGTTATTTTGAATATGTAAACAAACAGGTTGTTGATAAACATTATTGAATTGGAGACACCTATCTTTCAAGCACAAAATAACTTATTTTAATTGAGTCTATTTAATAGCGTCTCAATGCATTCCTAAACTAATTCTCATGACTTTTATGAAGATAATAAACGAACTCCATATATTTTTTCAGTAATTTATTTGTACTCCTCTCCTTTGATGTGCCTTTAAGGGAAAGGGGGGCGACCTGCATGGCTCACTGGTTAAGGTGGTGGGCGACAGTGGTGCAGTGGTAGAGATTTGGCCTCTTGTACTGATGGCCCCGGTTTAGAATTCAGGTGTTGGGCGAGGTGAAAATTGCTGGGACTAACCCACACATTCCCGACACTTTGTGAATCCATCACTATGAAGGAAAAGTAAAAATACACTTGTCTTCGTCTTGATATTAGTTTTACAACTAATTGAGAGGCAGAGTCATTTTATCCTATTTAGAGTCCTGCGTGGCCCAGTGGTTAAGGTGGCTGACTTATAAGTTGGGAGTCCAAGGTTCAAGCCCCACTCACACCTGGTTTCGTTAGTGTGACATTTAGCATATCACTCTAGAGCCCTAGCCCAGTACTGGTGGATCCAGGATAGCTGTTACATAACTGAAAAGTGGTTGCTATGGCTTTAAAGATCAAACAAACAAACAAATAATTATCCTATCTGGTCAAGAATAGAAGGGTATCATGAATCGCTTGTTAACTCTGTAGCACCTGCAGACAAAATATTTTAAATTGAAGCAGACAACTTAAGAAAAGCTTTGTAGAAAATTGTGAGAAACCTTTCAGATCTGCTGTTGTCGTATGTGAATAGATTGAAAAAGCATTGAGGCTAAAGGAGAAATTCTCCTTTTTCCTCAATGCTTTTTGAAAGCCATCTGCTGCATTTAGATGCAAAATGTGGCGTTAGGTGGTAGCGTGTTAAGTTATTTTGGTGTCTCAGCAGTCAGCACATTACTAGACTTTTTTTCTTCTTTAGATTTTCCATGTTTCTGATGAAGAATTGTTTTAGGGTCTTATGAAAGTTTGTTTGGTGTCTCAGTTAATTATTGGTCTATTCTATTTTTTCAGATTTCCCATGTTGCTTTCCTCATTAGAGTTGGACTACTGTGTGGAGAGGATTATGCAGGGGATCCTGACGAACCAAACCTTCATATGTATCCCAAGGCTTGTGTACTTTATGGCGTTTATGAAAACGTATGCATTATTATTATTATAATAAGTTGAATTCTCTTTGTTATTCTACATATATGTGTTTGTATGACAAGAAACTGTAAAATTTAAGTCAATAGAGAATTCTTGATCTATATTCTGTTTATTGTTTGTCCTATGACAAGGAACTGTAAAATTTTAAGTCAATAGAGAATTCTTAATCTATATTCTGTTTATTGTTTGTCCTAGTTCATTCCTTTATACAACTTTGTGACAAAATTAAATGCTTTGAGAAGATTTTGTGGAAAGCTGTCTTTCTTGAATTTTGGAATTAATTTTTCTATGTTTTATTGATATGAACCCTTTCTTATAGGCTGAACATAATTCATTGATCCTATTATATTATATTATCTGATTACGTAAAGCCTTGATCTAATATTGCTCTTGAGGGATCATGCGTGGCCCAGAGGTTAAGATGGTGGGGTTAGAACTGAGGAGTTTTGGGTTCAAACTCAATGACACATCTGGTTGCTCTGAAGTGCCCTTTGGCATGTGACTTCAGAGCCCTAGCCTTGTACTGGTGGATCCAGGAAAGCTGTTACATAACTAAAAAATTGTTGGTATGGCATTAAACACCTTACAAACAAAAGATTGATTGCTTTTCTTTATTTCAGGATACTACCCGTGGAAGTACACATGGAAGTACAGAAGTTTTTTGGAGCTGCAAACTTTATGGACAATTTTGGTAAAAGAGCCAGTAATGACACAGAGCCGGTAAACAAATCAGACATTAATGGGCACCTTTTAACAGAGGAAAAGAAATTGGCATGACCTAGTGGTGATTTTAGGAGCAGCAAATCATAACTTTTATCGGTAGGATGTTGCCCTTGCTCTTTACCTCTCGTTTAAATTTGCTGATACTTAATCGAATAAGTTTGGCAGGAAGATTTGAATGGTTATACAATCTGAAATATTTATCGAAAATATTGTTGAGATATTGCATTCATAGGAATGCAGTATGTCTTACTAGACACCTGGACCTTGTTCAAGATGTAAGGCGCATGTGGACTAAATCATTGGGTAAGATTTTACTCAACAACAAAATTTGTTATACTGAACCAGGAAGACAAATTTGCAATAATTTGCTCAAACAAAAGTACAATAGTGTTATGTGACATGTCATGGGAAACGTCTTGGGGCTTGAATTCAAAGATGTATTATTTTGCAAAATCACTTTTCATTAATGAAATAAGATGGAATGTTGTTTTGATCTTATGCAAATTTTTAACTTAAGGTTTATCATTACTAGAATCAAACACAGTGCATATGTCTTAATTGTTAATTTCTTTTATTCTGAATGGATTTGGTCAGAGACGACTTTGTTGTCAACATCAATAAAGTTCTTTACTAGCACTGCAGAAGATATGATTTAGTAAAGTCTTGTGGCTGATATTTAGTTTGCCAACAAAGAGAGCAAGGAGGATTGGTAGTAACATTACTTTTAGTGATGTACCAGTATCCTTTCAAAGCACTGACTTCTATTCAACATGAACACAATTGTTTAGTGGTGAGGGATGAATAGATAACAGAATTATGTGGTATTTACTTAATAAAACATTGTTTTTGTGCATTATTTATCTTGAATTTCAATGGTTTGATTGTTATTGAACTTAATTCTTTACCACCTGCAGAAGACATTTTTTACTTGAAGCAGACAACTTTAGAAAAGCTTACAGTTTGTAAACATGTGAAACACCTTTCAGTTTCTGCTGCTGTGATATGTGAAAAGATTGAAAAGGCAATGTGGCAAAAGGAGAAGTTGCTTGTGACAAGCAATTTTGCCTTTTGCCACAATCCTCTTTGAAAGCCATCTGCTGCAAGATGCAAAAATGTGGCTTTAAATGGAATGTGTAAATGGAGATTTTTGAAAATTTCTTTAAACGTTTTACTCAAATAACCATTTGTTTGTATTTCCAAATATTTCCAGTTTGCAGATGACAAATGAAATCTAAATTTGGAGAATAGTTCTGTGAAGCATTTACTTCATTAAATCCCTGATGAAATTGAAATAAGAACTAGTAATTGGAAAATGAGGAATTGCTAGAGGAAATCATTGAGGAATATTGAGAATAAGTAATATTTTCATTTTTGCCACAGTTTGTTTGTAGTCTGTTTCAAAGATAAGTGTGGATTTTTTTCAGCTCTGGGGAAGGGGGTTAGGTTCCATGAGGGGGAGAGGGGGAATTTAGAAGTTTTAACACTATAATTCACTATTTTCATCAACATTTTCATGTTCCAAGTTCAACATTTCTTGGCTTTTCTGCGAATATTGATTGAAATTAAATAACACTTTTGAGAGGGGAATTTCTCAAACATTTGTGGGAATAATAAATGCACTGGAGATGGGGGAATAGGGCTGAATAACGCCGAATATATAAAAAAAAATCACTGCCTCAGTAAACATACATGATGGTCTGCTGGTGCTTTCAATTTGGTTAGGGTCAAGGTCATGAAATCCTTATAGAGGAAATTGGTTTCATATGAACCAGGTATATGTATTCAGTTGTAAATATTTAAACACATATATTTATTAAAAAACTGTAGTATAAATGTCATGAGAAATAAAATAAGAAAAAATTTGTTTTTGTTTGTTTTATAGAGTGGACAGTCGCTAACTACTGAATTTTTGTACATGCTTTTAAGGCACTGACAGCAGGGGAAAAAGTTTATTTGTTTAGCTCTTTCGCAGGACTCACTGTTTGGCTAGCACTCAGAAGAAAGCCAATCTCCCCTATCGGCGATTCAGTACCCTGTCATTTCAAGACGGATTTTCCTTTACACCACAGTGTAGAATCACCCAAAGTAAATGTGAGCAAATTGGCAGCAAAAGTGTTGAACATCATTGCACTACAGTAGCCTTGATTATGCAATATGTCTTAACCCTTGGAATGCTGGGTAATTTTCTAAAAGGAAATCTGCTTAATCTTGATTATGAGAGATACTCAGAGTAGCAAACAGGTTAGATCACAGGCCAGCCGCCAATTAAATTGGCTGCTGGCCTGGATCCAACCTGTTTGCATAAGCACAAAGTTGATTCCAGCTCTATAGGGGTTAATGGACCAAAAGCATATGAAACGAAAAGTATTTGGGACAAAACAGATGATTATTTCTTTTGTGTCACAATTATTCCTTTGTTTATTTACATGGGGCTTAACATTGTGTCAACAGTATTTCAGTTATTTTACATGTTTCTTGGAATTCACCCATACTAGACAGGGCTATGTCCCTAGTCTAGTCATTTTTGGGCGGGGCACAATTTCCCAGCCTAATGTTGGTACATTATCCAGATGAGCAACATGTTCATGTAAGGGTAGTCATGATAAGACTGAGGTTTGGATTGAAAACCTTAAAAAGTTCACAGATGTCAGGAAATTTGGAGATTGAAAATCAACGTCTTAAAATTGGACAATAGCTGTACTTTTAAGTGATACATACTGAAGCAAGATTAGATTGTTTTATCTCTTTAAAGTGTGAGGACAGTGAATATTCATGTATTGTAATCCAAATTTTAATCCAAATGTCTGATATTGCTTTTGAGATCTTTTGCAAACAAACTGTACATACTGAGTAAATTGATGCTCCCTGAATTAGATAAGATTTCAATAGGAACTTATGATTGTATATCATTTTTTTTTCTTTTAACCATATCTTGACTTTCAAATATTCTCTTCTGTGAAGAACTTAAAGTTCGTCATTATCTTGAATGCGAACAATTTCCGATCAAAGGGGAGTAAATCGTGCTTAACAATAGAAATGTACTGTCAGCGTTACCTCCCTTGACTCGGAAACTCGCTGAATTAGCGCTTAATATAGAAGGGTCGTTGCAACTTAACTGGTCTTGTTTGAAAGTAAATGTATAATGCTATTTGTTTACAGGCGTGAGGATTTTTGAAAGTTAAAAGTCATGTTTTTATACCTGTAACACATCTGTACTGATTTATGATTTGCACTGGTCGCGTTGTAAAGCCATCGGACGCAAAGTGGGTTCGGATTTAAGTTAAATATTCCGTTTACAGTAAACGCTTATGACTTTATCCGAAAGGGTTGCAACGGTTTTGAGATCTACCGTATATAGATTGTACACGCTAATTTATTTAGGCTCAATGAATTAACTATGCTTTCAATAACATATTAATTGTATTTATTTCATACACCAATACCAATCTCTACCAGAGTAAATTGGTTCCCGCTACGCTCCCACATTTATCTCTGTGACGGGCTCAGAAAATAGTCCCACTTTTCCGGCATGGTCACGTGACCAAAACTGACGTGTAGTAGAATACTGCATCTAGCGGCTTGCAAAAAGCGAGCTCCAGACTAACGCTCAGATCAATTAAGAAGTCTCTTAAGTCGTATCACAATATAAAGATGGATAAGATAGGACAGTTAAAATAGAATAAAGACATTTATTTACACACAAAGCAGTTTACATTTGAAGCGTTTTGAACAACAGCTTATTGAGTAGAATTGAGGCGACGCTCAATAAGACTCGAAACCCGCCCCCTCGATCAAAATAAAGTGAATTACACAGCTAGAAAATACATTCTCCAAGACAAATCAAACTTCCAGGTAGTTTAACAAATGAGTCGTCAGTCGGAATGAAACGTTCTCAAAAAAATTCAATGAATCGAGAATATTGGTGACCTTCTCAACAACAAATAGCACCATTCCTCTTCATTTCGAGTTTAAGTCTTCCTTCAGTCAGTTCAGACCTTGATTAAGTGGACATTGATCATACTGTTAGGCCTCAAAAGACTTATTTGAAAGGACTATCTCACATGTTGTGATTTTAACAATTTAAAATAAGAAGTTTTCTTTCAATAAAATGAAAATACAAATTTCTAAAGTGACAGAAGACTAGATTATTGACAGCTTTCCAATACCATTCTTAACTGTTTAGAAAAGTTTATAAAGAACATTAACAGTGTATATTGTTGATACTGCAAACCATTTAACCCTTTCCCAAACATCAAATATTTGCCTGTTTCAAATTGAAAGAGTTTGCAGACGACATTTCAAAATGTAATGAAATTGAAAAATATTCTTCAGAAAGAGCAGAAAACCTTGTGGGAAAAGGAAAAATTGCTTGTTACGAGCAATTTCTCCTTTTCCCACAAGGTTTTCTAAAGTCGTCTGCAACAAAGTGGTCAAATGTCATTATTGTTTTGGAAAGGATTAACCCTTTACCAAACGCTAAATTTTCGACTGTCCCAAATTGAAAGAGTTTGCAGGTGACATTTCAAAATGTGATGATATTGAAAATAATCTTCTGATAAGGCAGAAAACATTGCTTGAAAAGTAGAAATTGCTCGATAAGAACAATTTCCACTTTTCCCACAATGCTTCCAGAGTAGTCTGCAACAAAATGGTTAAATGTCTTTTAAGTTTAGATTGTTGTTTAGAGAAACACCAGTTTAAATGGTTTGTAATATCTGCAAAATTAATGATTTTTTGATTTTTATCTTTTCTAAATAATTATGATTGGGTTAGAAAGCTGTCAATAATCTAATCTTATATTACTTTAGAAAATATGTTGTCATTTCAATTGTAAAAGACAATTTTTTCTTAAAAGTTGAAAGATCCCAATCTGTGAGATTGTCCTTTTCATATCTAATTATTAATGTTTATTTCACCCAATACACAACTCTCTGAGTTAGTTGCTTTAAACCATTTTCTAACATCTGCTTTTGCTTTCAAATTAATCAAGTCATAAATTTTACATGGAGGAATGGGTGAAGCAGATGTCCAGATAAAAGGCATATTCAGCAATTATTGATTCTTTAAATCCTATGTTGTGGGTACTCATTTGAGACATCAGAACGAACAAATGAATCATTAACCAGATCTAACTCATCAAACAGATCCAAGCATTATTTTATTCAGATCAATCTCAGCTTTTCATTACCTAGTTTTACTGATAAGAAACTTCCTATCTTATCTCTTCACCTACACCATATTCTTCAATCATGCTTTGATAATGCACATGGTGGACACTGTTTCTGTTTATTTGGTGATCCTCAGGTGAAACTGTATTTGGTTGAGTAATTTTGCTTAAGTTACTTTTCCATTTTATACAGCAAATAATATTTATGGTTGAAAGGCTGTCAACTTTTATGAACACTGTTCTGACATCATCTTTCTTGAAATATAATGAATGCAAACTATTATGTACCAACTAGTCAAGGTTTGTAACTAACAACAATGCAGCTGATTTGTTAATTCAATATTTCATCATTATATCATTAAACAGTAATATTCTCATGATGAGAACTTGTCTTTTAAAGATTTTGATTGTTGTATGCTGTAATGATAATAATACATGTATATTTTTGTCTTAAAAGATTATTCATAGAGAACATTTGAATTATATAAGAAACTCTTACAATCTGTCATTTAAGTTCCTGATTAACAAGCAACTATTTGAAAACTAAGTAGCAATTATAACCATATCTGAGGATGCTCCCTGCATCCATCATTTATTGTGAATTTGGTATAAGTATATATGAAAGAAACTTTAGAAATAAACTGTTGTCATTATTGTTTTGACATTGCTTAGCAGTTATAAAAACTATGATGAATTTTTATGCAAAGCATGAGTATTGTTCATTCAACTATAGCTGATATCTGTATGTAAAATTCAAATCATATGAAAAAGTAAAGTGAAAATCTAAAATGAAAATTTAATTGTTAATCTTTAATTGTTACTCTTCATTTAACAAATATCACAGAATATGTGCCTTAGACCATCCTATACACTAAAAGAATCATATTACTGGCCACCTTTAACCCTATCAATTATCAATTCTTTCCATTATTTTCTTCATAAGAGAGGTTAATAATAACTAATTAAACTTGCTCATTATACAGTTCATCCAAATAATCTGGAATTACATACAATTCATGATTTATCAAGTTATAACAATGCTTCAAAAATGTGACCCATTTTCATGCTTTTGAAAGCATTTCGATTAAAGAAAAATCTGGTTATCATTAACAACTTACTCTTTTGTCCAAAAGATTTATGCTAAAGGCCCTCTTTGTAATTGAGTCCCTCTTCTTATTACAAATTTTTATTATGGTAATCAATGAAATTCTTTTTCTGCATTTAATGAATCAAATATGGAATGTTTAACCAGTCTCTTGTCCCTTATTAAGATTGTTGACATGGTAAAGTATGTGCATTCATTGGTTCAGAAAGAGCATTGTGAGAAAATAAAAGGACATCTGAATTGATAGACTAAATGCTGCGTTATGTTCAAATTAAATTTAACAGAAGCATCGACCAATTCTCTCAGATATGAAGAGTAAAAATTATCCAAATAGTAAGCAACTAAAGATAACATTTGTTATGTTGAAAAGGGTAGAAATAAGTTTGATAAAGGGATTTGATATAACTTGACAATCTGTCAGTCATATTTTAGCTTTATTCCAATGCTTTTCTCACTATTGTTGGAGGTTTTACCACTATACTAAAATGTCCAAAAGTGCACTAAATCAAGCTTAAATTTGCCGTGATCCATCAACCCGCTTTAAAATAACCGCATCCTCACTTCCCCTCATCCTCGCCACCCCAAGCCCTACCCCCCACGAAGATAAACAGCTGTTGCAGTTTTATAGAGGGGAGAACCAAGGGTGTACAGTTTTCTTATTTCTTCAGAATCATTAATGGTTTGTCTATTCTTTTGCACAAAGTATGAGCATACATACATCATAAAGTTATTGGTTAATCATGCATTATTATATATAACAAAACATCTATAATAAAACACAAGCATACAAGGATCCGCGGTGGTGTAGTGGTTAGCATCGGGGACTAGAGTCCGGTCACCCCGGATTCGATCCCCGAAGGTGGCCAATTATTTCACCGTGGAGTGTCCTTGGGCAAGACACATTTCCTAGCCTAGTACTGGTAGTCATCCAGGGAACATGTACTATAACGCTTAAGACTGAGTCCTGTACATTAATTGAAAACAAACAACAAACATAGTTAGAAAAAGGTACTTGCAGTTTATTCAACATAGTTCTTTCCTCTCATCTTTGTCTCTATGCTCATGCCTTTCCTGTGAACCCACAAACCATGAACACATCATCCAAATATCCATTTTGTTTCAAACACTGACAGCCTTCAACTTGTGTCTTCTTAGTCCAGATAACTGGTCTCGAAGGCTATTGCTATTTTGACTGACGCCTTCGAAGCACGATTAATGTCCAAATGACGAAAAAAGCTTCGTTCACGGATCATTATTGAGACTAGTGTCTTCTCTGCAACTCTTTTTTAACTCATTCAGCTCTCATTTCATAGCATGTGAAGCTTATTTGGGGGTTATTTGGAAGTACTTTTTTAAAAGCACCAACTCATCGATATCTTACATTCGTGGAAGTTTTCAGAACATCGATTTGAAGAGATCTACGTCCATATAGATGATTAGAATGTGCCATTTAAGAAGCTTTTGCCTTTTCCAAAGACAATGATATCACGGACAGGTATAAAACATGGCGCCTACCCCGTTATAGCGCGATTACGAAAGAAAAACACGGCGCCCCCTGTTAACTTTTTTATTTGTGGATATATCTCAACAAACTTGGTACCAAATGAAAGAAGACACTCTGAACTTTCTGGTGGTGTTTAAAAATCTAAAATATGTTCACCAAGTACCGAGAAAATGCAGGTCAAATATGGTCAATATTTTTTACAAAAATGTCGCTTAAAAATTGAGATTGAAAAACACGGCGCCCCCTATTAGATTTTTTGTTCTAAATAATATTTTTCTAACTTTGATATATTTTGAAAATGCATAAAATTACCTTTCAAATGATATTAAATATTTGAAATTTGGACGAAAGATGGCTGAGAAATAGCTGTTCAAACATGAGTATTACTCCAGCCATTTCGACTCACAACAGATTCAAGCTCGGAAAACACGGCGCCCCCTACTAACTTTTTTATTAGTTCAATGACTGTACATTATGTGGTATGTTCTTTTAGAAGACACTTTTTCCTTTCATATGATGTTAGTTTTGTTAAAATTGGTGGATTGATAACCGAGATATGGCCTGTTAAAGATGGGCGTTTTTTCCGTACGTCCCGATTTTGCTTGGAAACCGTTTACAGTTACACAAGAAAAACAAGGCTCCCGTATTAACTTAATCATTTGTTGAATTTGTAGAATTTACACAACAAACTTGGTATCAGATGAAAGAACACACATTAAACTCTTTTATGGTATGCAAAGAACTTAAATATATGGACGAAGTACCGGAAAGAATTGATGGCGAATATTGTTAGTGCTTTACCAAAATGCCGCTCACGGATTAACCTCGGAAAACATCACTCCCCTGTTTTCCTTTTTGTTATTTGTCATATTTTTTTAATGTTAACTATGTTTCAAAATAACATATGATACACGTTCAAATGATGAGATGATATTAAGATTAAGAACGTTCTTTGCAAACATTTTCCTATTGTCTCTTAAGTATCATGGATAAATTACACAGCTTCTTATCCGTGATCTTTCTCTCTCTCTCTCTTTCTCTCTCTCTCTCTCTCTCTCTCTCTCTCTCTCTCTCTCTCTCTCTCTCTCTCTCTCTCTCTCTCTCTCTCTCTCTCTCTCTCTCTCTCTCTCTCTCTCTCTCTCTCTCTCTCTCTCTCTCTCTCTCTCTCTCTCTCTCTCTCTCTCTCTCTCTCTCTCTCTCTCTCTCTCTCTCTCTCTCTCTCTCTCTCTCTCTCTCTCTCTCTCTCTCTCTCTCTCTCTCTCTCTCTCTCTATCTCTCTCTCTATCTCTCTCTCTCTTCTCTCTCTCCCTATCTGTCCCTCTCTCTCCATCTCTCTCTTCTCTCTCTCTCTCTCTCTCTCTCTCTCTCTCTCTCTCTCTCTCTCTCTCTCTCTCTCTCTATCTATCTATCTATTTCCCTCTCTTTCTTTCTCTCTCAAACTCTCTCGCTCTGTCTTTCTTTCTTTCTTTTTCTCTAAAAGCCTATTAAAATGTTTTATGATACAACTTATAGACTTGGTGAGCTCTTTGTAAGCGTTTTGTCATTTCAGCATATTATCTTTGAAAGCAATAAAGTTATTCCCGTGGCCTTCATGATGCATGATAAGAGAGATACAAAATTCCACGAACGGTTTTTCAGCGTTTTACTAAATTTCGTGCCGAATTTACTCAAAACAACGTCACCAATCATATGTGACAGAGAACCCGGAATATCTCTCGCAATTAAAAGAATAATACCAAATTTGCAAATACTATATTGCTGGAATCATATCAAGTCAGATATTAAGCACTGGCTTTTAAAGAAGAAAGCCACCCAAGATGATTTGTCTGTTTATTTGCGTGATTTAAGCGAAATTTTAAAGAGTACATCAGAGGACGACTGTATTATCAAAGTAAAAGCTTTAGAACAAACATGGTCAGAGGAATTTCGAAATTATTTTCACAAATATGTAAAAAAGACAGTTTTTGAAAACTCTGGAAGGTGGATTTTAGAAAAAATTAAAGTTTATGATATGTATTCTGGAATAACAAATAACGCTTCGGAATCGCTAAACAATGTCATCAAATCGATTCAAAAAAGGCGACAGCTACCAATTGATATGATTAATTTGACTCTCTACTTTTTACAAAAATATATTTTTACAGAAATGCAGTGTGGGCGTGCAGGTTTTGGCAATTTCAGATTAAATGCTGAATTTTCCCATGCAGTTCTTGACCCTTCAGAAATAAAAGTATCTAGGCTCAAAGGTACACCTAATGATATCTTACAGTATGCTAAAGATCGGTTAGACAGATTTTCATCTGGGAAGATGGAATCTTCTTCTAAAAGAATGAATGATTTAGAAGATGTATCTGACAATAAACATAGTTCTATGAAGTCAAACATTTCAGAGACGGAAGCTGATTTACTGGAGGAACAAAATGTTAATACCATTCTTGATAACGATGAATTTAAACATGGTCATCGCGAAAAAGATTTGACTCAAACAATGTTAGCAGAAGATTTAATCAAAAATGATCGCATTAAATTTGTGTCCTCAATGAATGCATTTTTGGTTGAAGGTCTTAAAGGGTCAAAACGTGTAGTTACACTTCAGCCAAAAGAATCTTGTAGCTGTCCATCCACAGGAACATGCTATCATATTTTGTCAGTTAAAACCGCCCTAAATATTGAAAGTGGTAGCAAAAAATATTGAAAGTGGTAGCAAAAGTAAACGTGTGAAAAATCTATCTCTTCTTAAGCGTAACAGTCGGCCACGTGGTGCAAAGAAAACTGGACAGAAAATCCCTAAAAAAAACACTTCGAAGTCAATCCCGCTCCAGATTCTTTTTTAAGTTCATCCCATAATACGATTCCACTTGCGCAAAATTTTGATTCGTGTTCAAATGATATTGATAATTTCTTCATACCAGATTGCATAATAGATAATAGCAGTGAAAACACTTGCATTCCTGATGATCACCGGAGCTCTATCAAAAAACATACGGATAATATAGATACATCGGAACCAGTTGTCCCCTGGATCCCTAAACATCAGTTAAATAGTAATGATAGACTTGGGGTTCAGAGCGAAACAGGCCTCCTCAATGATAAAGTAATAAACTCTGCACAGTTTATTCTAAAGGAAGAGTTCAAACAATACAGCGGAATGCAAAATACTTTATTCATTCCAAATTTCTGTGATAAAACAGAAACTTGGAATGTCAATCATAACTTGAAACGACAACCTGCTCCAAGTGCCCAAATTCACTACAACGGCAATGCTCATTGGGTATTATCTTATCAGAAGGAAACATGCGGGACTGTCTTTGTAATTGACAGTATAAAATCGCAAAGAACAATAAATGCAAACATGTCGATCCAACTGTCACAGATATACGACACCGATTCTAATTGTATTGAAATACTTGTGCCGGAGGTGCAGCGACAAACAAATTCATTTGATTGTGGCGTTTTTTCTGTTGCATTTCTGACCGAACTCGTGCATAGTAATTTCACAGTAGAAATTTCTAGACTTCGCTTTGATATTGGATTAATGAGACAGCACTTGTATGATTGTCTACAGTGCGATACGCTTACACCTTTCCCTAAAATATTAAAAATGCCAAAAATGCCCGTCAATGAACCGAGGTCACAACGCGTAAGATTACACTGTTCGTGTAAGTTACCTGAAATTGTTGACAATATGATTAAATGTCAAAATAAATTGTGTAAGATTAAATGGTACCACAAACGATGTGTAAACGTAAATGACAATTTTCTTTGTAATCTGTGTTCTCGATAAAACATGAATAGATTAAAATAAAAACGTGTTTTGTGGGCTGGGTGATTTATTGAACTATTTGTACTGTACACTGTTGGCTCGTTCTAGAACGTGAACCCTGCTGGGAAATCACTGAGATAAAGATCCCTACGAGGACTATTTGTTCCAATGGATTCATATTATCCTATTACTGATTGAGCTACTTTGATCGACATGAATACATATTAATGAGATCGTAACGAGAAGACAATACCTGTATGGACGTCCTACCTGTATAACACCCGTGGTCTTAATCTCCCCAGAGCGCCACAGGGCATTAGCAAATGGACAGTAGCAGTCCTGTGTAATCTGGTCATAAAGCACGATGTCCAATTAGGGCCATAGAGGACCCGGCCATAGATAAGGGGTCAGCCCCTTCTACTTGAAAAGAAACAATTTGCTACCGTTCGGATTATGTGCCCTAAAAATAGATTAATTATTTTAAATGAAATTTGACTGCTGGTAAATTTGTTCAAACAAACAATTATGTAAAGGTTATTTCCGGATATTTCCCTATGAATGCCATTATCGATATAAAACAAGAAAAACGGTTATTGGGAATGTTATCCTAATATGCTAACTAAAACATAACAGTACATCTGTTGTGTAGTTTTAAACAAATTATTTTTAATCTCCTTTCATTTGAGAATATGCGCCTTTTAACACGAGAAAATGGCAAGTCGAGTTCTTGTGACTTATCAACAACAACCTCAAGTCGTTTATTTTTATTCCCCTACCAGGCATTTGTGACTGGCTCAAAATCAAACAAAAGGGGACAATACATATTTCAAAAATAGAAGCATTATATTTATTGATATATTCGGTACATATTACTGTGACTAAAGGGTAACTTACCGGCAATTCATCCTAACACCAAAGTGGTTAAAGAAACACTTTTCACCAGAAGATGTTTATGGGCATGACATATGTATGTAAAGAGTATCATATGTTATTTTGAAACATAGTTAACATTAAAAAAAATATGACAAATAACAAAAAGGAAAACAGGGGAGTGATGTTTTCCGAGGTTAATCCGTGAGCGGCATTTTGGCAAAGCACTAACAATATTCGCCATCAATTCTTTCCGGTACTTCGTCCATATATTTAAGTTCTTTGCATACCATAAAATAGTTTAATGTGTGTTCTTTCATCTGATACCAAGTTTGTTGTGTAAATTCTACAAATTCAACAAATGATTAAGTTAATACGGGAGACTTGTTTTTCTTGTGTAACTGTAAACGGTTTCCAAGCAAAATCGGGACGTACGGAAAAAACGCCCATCTTTAACAGGCCATATCTCGGTTATCAATCAACCAATTTTAACAAAACTAACATCATATGAAAGGAAAAAGTGTCTTCTAAAGGAGCATACCACATAATGTACAGTCATTGAACTAATAAAAAAGTTAGTAGGGGGCGCCGTGTTTTCCGAGCTTGAATCTGTTGTGAGTCGAAATGGCTGGAGTAATACTCATGTTTGAACAGCTATTTCTCAGCCATCTTTCGTCCAAATTTCAAATATTTAATAGCATTTGAAAGGTAATTTTATGCATTTTCAAAATATATCAAAGTTAGAAAAATATTATTTAGAACAAAAAATCTAATAGGGGGCGCCGTGTTTTTCAATCTCAATTTTTAAGCGACATTTTTGTAAAAAATATTGCCCATATTTGACATGCATTTTCTCGGTACTTGGTGAACATATTTTAGATTTTTAAACACCACCAGAAAGTTCAGAGTGTCTTCTTTCATTTGGTACCAAGTTTGTTGAGATATATCCACAAATAAAAAAGTTAACAGGGGGCGCCGTGTTTTTCTTCCGTAATCGCGCTATAACGGGGTAGGCGCCATGTTTTATACCTGTCCTGATATCACGTATTTTGAAGCTAATCCTTGCAAGTAGCAAAATCTCTAAAAATCACAGTTGTAAAGTGAAGACATCGTTTCCAATTTCTACCTCGTGTTTGTTTACATCACTGGTATCCAAGCTGTCCAATAACCAAGACTTATTATAGATCGAGCGGGAGACCAAAGACGTAAACATTCCGCGGATTGATTTTCAATAGCGTAAGAAGGCTTTAAAATAGTTCTAGCAAAAATCGGTAAAATACATATTCAATTTCTACTGTATGGATAAAGTAAAAGTATTTTTGTCTTATTCATATATTTCTTTACTTAATTGTATGCATAGAACAGTTCGGATATCAATATTACAGAGTTTGCCACGATTCGTGGCAAAGATGGCGTGAGCCCGTTGCAGAGGTAGTATCCGGGGGACGATAACTCTGCATGGGAGATTGACACCAATACATCAACTACTCTTTCAACAACGTTATTTTTCTGGGACAGTCACCGAGAGTGGCTTTGAACAACAATTAAGCTTTCTTCAAAATCGATGTAAACGAATACGGTAAACTATGAAACGAAAAGCAAAACCGATCGAAGGCATTCAGTGTTGTCGCACTGTTTTATTGAATAAAGAACTTCTATTTGGCACTCATAACACATTCATTCTCACTCACTCAACAACTACATCCTCCTTAACAAGTACGTTCCTCTCGTGTATCTAAAATTAATTAGCCGTTAGCAATTTCTTCTTTTGTCACAATGATTTAGTTTACTCTCTGCTACATACTTTTCAAAGCAAATATAAATGTATTTATATACGAAATTTTGGATTCAAGAGAGTTTAACCACGAAATCGTTCTACAGAGAAGGACGAGAGAAGGATTTCTTTCTAAGCATCATTTACACAACAGTTTATCAACAAGCAACAACCCCTGTAAAAGAATCATTTGGAAAGAAAATGTCCCTAGAACGTAATTTCGTTACATCACATACAAGCTCGCGCTGGAAAATTATAGATTATCGCAATCTCAATAAACAGATATTGTAGGTTCTTTATTCTTTATTCTTTACATTTCGAGAAGAGGCAGACGTCTTTAAATCCATTCAGGACAGCTCTCACATATATACAAACAAACAGAAAATTTAATGTATTCACAACAATTACGTTACAGTACAAAGCATTACTCAAAATATCACAGCTCATGTTTGTATTGAAGTTGTACAAACGTAACTCTTCCGCAACTTTCCAGGCGTATATAGTGTAATCCATCACGAGGTTTGGCGAGGATTGCCGAGGTTTATACTACTGAAGGATTGCGGAACCTTTAACACAAGTACAGGTACACGGTTAATTACTAGAGGACGGCAAATAACTAATAAACATGTTGATAAGGTCTTTGAGGACGGAAAATACATGTTACTATTTCGCATTTAAAGCTTGCATCATGAAGACAAGTTAAAGAAAGTTGAAGGAAACGTTATGACAATAGCATTAGCGATTTCTCCCATTCTCCGGAAAACAAAATACAATCTCAATTTGATTTATGACGTTCCCGTTCACAACATCACATCGTTTTCACAGATCCTTTATAGCGTCCATTTCCTTGTTAGCAGAGACACCTGCAACAGACGACAGCGACACAAACAAATGGCTTTTAAGGTAAAATAGCCATACTCCGCTATTTCGAATTTATTTCCCTGGTCGGATTTCTTTGTTCGTTCTCAGTATGCATAGGTTGGTGCAGGAATTATTCGGTGTAAAACGAATAGTTCCGGCTCAATTCAAGGTATACCAAGAACGACCCAAGTAATTAGATGAAAGAAAGATATTCAATTGGAGGATTAAATGTATTCTACCATGAACTGCAGGGGGTATTCAAAAACATAATTCGAGGTAGTGATAAAAACATGCTCAATATGAGTATATCCTGTTGGGGTCACACTCATTTCGTTGTCAGTTACTAACTTCTACAGTTATCAATAGGAGGCGTGGGAAATTTCGCATCTTTGTTCATATATTTTTGTTTTCGATTCTGTGTTTGTCGTCTGATGCTAGTCTCTCGGTACAAGGAGAAGAGAGTTGAAAGGCGCGAAAGCGTCCTTAGTTAATAACAGATCATGTCCTTCCCGAGTGTACTTCACCATTTTTTTCATTTTTTTTTTCATTTTGATTCTGTGTTTGTGATCTGATGCAAGTCTCTTGATACAAGGAAAAGTATAAAAGGCGCGAAAGTGTTCATAGTTAATTAATAACATATCATGTCCTTTCCGAGTTTACGTCGCCTACCGCCGCTGTAAAACTGGTATTCCATCTGCGCCATCTGTTGGCCAAGGGTGGATTCCACCCGGCTACCATAGTTACCAGAGTTGGTGTTTGGAACGTCGTCGGAGAACACTACGGCCTTTTCCGGAAGTGGTTCCGGTTCTTTTTGGTTTCCCTGACAACGAGAAAAGGAAATGGTGTGTGAACGTTTACAATAGCTTCGTGTGAGTGAAGGATAAGAAGGGGTTGTTTTTCGTTTGAAATGTATAGTATGGGTGCCGGACAACTTTGAGATCTGTTAATATTCTTTTATAAAGGTCTTGTGTCGTTTTTCGACAATTTTTCAGTTTTATCTCTGCAACTGATCATTACTTTATTCTAATCACAATCTTGACCCTTATAGAACATGTACAACCTAGGAAAGAAAGCAAATCTGATGACAGCAAAATCGAACCTATGACTTTACGAATCAGTGATGGAATATACAAAGCTGATTTATGATAATAAACACCATGAATGCAAACTGGCAATGCATTGTAGTGCAGGTCAAAGGATGGCGATTCAATCTGATTTTTATGTGCGTAAAAGAAACGTATTGATTTTTATTTCATATTTGGAAAGGATCGTAAAATAAATGATGCAATACCATTCCAGAAACAACACTCACTTCATACCACCTACACGAGTTTAAAAAACCCACCGCAAGTCCCAAATCCATTTTACCAATACTTCAAAAAGACCCCGTACTACCTTTGGTGCGCATTTATCGGCTGCAGAAATCTGTATAACATGGCGTTACCTTAAGGGACAACCTACTATTTACGTGCAACGTGTTCTTTATCTTACAGTAATTTCCCCTAGATTTCACAGAGAAAATGTGTTCGTTCACATTTTACATGTGTCGTTGTAAATTGCTTATAATTTTAAGAATGTTTGAAAACAAGTGTGACCAAAATGAGAAATTGATCGTCACGAGCAATTTCTCATTTATGTCACAATGGTTTCAACTTGATACCCCCTCCGGAAACAATGCTGTATCCATACTTAACATGTAACGCCTATCGTTGCCTCAATTTGGACAGATTACACAATTCAATTTCCCTGACATTGTATGTTTGGGAATTTCAATGGATTTGTTCCAAGTGTTATTCTACTAACCACTGCATACCTTAAAAAGTCACTACAACAAATTACAATTTATTACAAATCTCACCCTCTATCCCATACTACCAAATTACAAAGACAGATTTACAAGTGATTACAAATTTACCATTTCATACCTTAATAATGGCACTACATAAAAAGTATTACAAATGTCACCGTCTACCCGAATACCACGTAAAAAGCAGAGACACATTTACAAATATGATTTTAAAAAAGGCGGGAATCACTTGCATGAGCAATTTACATTTATAACATCTTCCCAAAACGATTTTCAAATGTATATTATTTCATTTAAACCATCAGTTGTTTGGCATGGATTAAAGTTTCTATTCAAATGCTTCCCCTTTCATTACAAACAATAACTCTGACCGAAGCCAACAATATCATTTGAATAAAGGTATTGGTATCATTCATTCTTTCTTATATCCATCATTGATTAATGTTTGTGACATGAATTTGTGTCCCGTTGTCATTGGCTATTGATTGTGAATTGAACCCGATTTATACGCATGACAGAAATCCATTCACATATCGAAGGATCAATGTATCACTATTGTATTACTATCACTATTGCAAGGCGTTCAGGAAATAAGCGAACTGATGCATTTTGCCCATGATACTTCCTTATATTTATATTTATGAGCGGATATGAACATGTATTCGGACGAGACTAAATTTGGGGACCCTATACTACCAAAGGTATATGGTATACTGATCCCATATAGTTGGGTTCGTTGATACATAGTTGGGTGTTCGTTCCTACATACTTGGGTTCGTATAAAGTTTTTAAGAGGACAAACTCATACATCTTCGACTACTGTATCCACAATTGTTAGCATAAAACAATAAGCGTTATGATCACATTAAAAAGACACGAAGAAAACATCAACACCCAACTCCGAAAGTGACTTACTTTTTTCTTGCCATCTTTAACCTGAAAGGCCCATGTCAATTGTTAAAAAATGTATCTTCAATTTTTTAAATGTACCTGAACACATTTTTGTGCCACATTACTTGAAATAACCATTGAGAGTTTATTCTGACACTAGACCAAATTGAAATCTAGAACTGTTTATAAAGTATGAAAAAATAACTTCCAACTTGTGTAACTATTACACGTTGCGTTTGTAAAAGGTTAAGTAGCAAACGTAACTGCTCATTTGCGCTGTCTGTTCAGAAATAATGCAAGTCTTATGGTAGAATATTCATAATCCGCAATTTTTGAAACACTTTCTTACGTCGGTTTACTTCGGTCGTTTAAGTGTATATCGGTTTGAGACTAACTCGGATGATCCAAGCTGTAACTGTCTTATAGGATTATCTACGTCTGGATCATTCAGACTAGTTTGAGTCTGAATTATTCGTATTCAACCGATTAGTCCCGACCCGACTAGTGTACCGAAACCGATCGAAGTAATCCGACGAAGGAAAATGATTCAAAATGACATACTATGGGTATTATACCTTTCTGAGTGTCTATACTATATGATGTAGGGGATAGAAGACTAGTTAGTAACACAGGATATCGTTTGTGCAAATACTTTCTATAATTGATTTGGGTTGGATTTAATTGGGGGTTTAACTGTAGCTCATTAATGGAATGTCTGTGCACGTAGGAGCCTGGTAATCCCCTACTTTTCAATAATTGTTTGGATGTTGTCAGGCTGCTTGAGGAGACATCAGCTTAAATAATGCCTTAATTCAATAACAATTAGGAACGGTTTACCTTTATTATCAGGAACATGAGAAAAGACGTGTTCATGTAAATGAACAGTTTCTCACTTTCCCACCTGACTATTCTAATGCTCCTAAATGTGCCTCGTTTTCAAATACTGCTTAAATCCCTGTTTATTTTAGGGTGATTTAGATATTGCTTGGTAATTGGTTGATAAAGATATTTTGAAATACCTGAGCATCGAAGTCCGCTAAAAATCCCCAGTCTTGTGACCTGCAATTAAAAACATTGCAATCATTAAACCACTTTTTCTTATTAAAGTTGCTTACTAACATATGAGAAAATTTGAAAGAAAAATAATGTGTCGTTGGAACAATACTGCATACAGTACAATAAAAATATCTTAATACAACAATGTGTACAATCTATAAGCGGTAGACAATAAAAACATTTGCAACGCTTTTGGGTTAGAATGCATAATATTACTTATTCACTGTACATATGTAGGTTCCAAAACCATAAAAAACATCCACTCGTGATTTTGCTTCCAGTAACTTTTTCTAAAGTGCGCATTATACAACAGCACAGCTGTTGTACATGTTTACAGAAAATAGGATTTTGACCTGAAGAAAAAAGAGATAAAGGAGAGTGTTGTTAATGATAACGTCATCATAATTATATTCATTACTTTTATTTTGAAAATAGAGACGATTTTACCCACCAGTTTTTAAGGCATCTTTTCTCGCCATGGACGCTTTGTTTCCACACAGCGTCTTGTGTCACCTGATCACATTTGACGAAATCGGCTTCCTTGGTGTTCTTCGATGGTTCTACCTGCTGGCGCTTTTCGTTGGGTATACAGCTTTCGTGGTAGGCACTGCAAGGGAAGAATAGTTTCATACCTCATCAGATGGCCAACAATGTACAAATTCTCGAAACGCTTACGGCATATGACAGCAATATTTTTGTGACAGAACTTTCGAAACACATCATAACTTGACTTTATGTTACTCATCACTAATAGCTTGTCCTAGCATAACATCATTACTATTTTAAATCAACTTTGTTTTTTTGTAATATGCAACTGATTTTGTATTACATTGCAAATAGAATTTCTTGAGCATTATATCTCTTTTATACCTGGAGAACTTGCCAAAGGGCTGTCAATGATAAAATAGAAGACCGCCCAAATTTGAGACCCCTGATTGCATAGGATTGTCATTTAGCAACACATTTAAGAGCCCTAGGCTAGCACTGGTGAATCATTGGAATGTGTTTAAAATCTGAAAAGTTGTTGACAAGGCGTCAACATTCATATGAATAAGTAAACAAACAATTGTTCTGTTCATAAGTACAATTTTATCATTTCGTCATTGATGTTTCCTATGTTCTTCTACCGTAGATGGGCAACGTATTCATTTTAACATTAGACACAATAACATTACTTTATTTGTATAGCGAGTTGCCATGGTCGTTATGAACGGTAACTCAGACAGTTTTATTAATTTCATTTCATTTGCGTTTGATCGCAGTAATCAAGGAATGTAGTGTTAGATATTGATCTAACACGGTCTCTCTCTCTCCCGATAAAAGTCGGTTTAACAAGCAACAACGCTTCGCCAAATCTGAAACCCTTTTTTATCGCCCTTAACTCTTTACCACCTGCAGACGTCATTTTCTTACTTGAAGCAGACGACTTTAGAAAAGCTTTGTAAACACATGAAAAACCTTTCAGCTCTGCTGTTGTGATATGTGAATAGAACAAAAAGGCATTGTGGCAAATGGAGAAATTGCTTTTGAACGTCGTCTTCTGCAAGACACAAATATACAGTATTAGAGATGGAAACTGTTTCTCCAATGTAAAAAAGAACTATGCAAACACGGACGTTTTTTTTCCTTATATTTGTTCAAAACAGAAAATAGTGGACAAAATATCCAGTTGAGCATGGACGATTGGGAGAAAGGCTAGCAGACAGTTTAACATATAGTATGTTAAACGTTAAAAATGTCCCTCAAACGTAAACAGTTTTCATGAGACATATCATCTTGGTGTCTTTCTCTTTCCTCTTACATGTTTTATAGGACCATATTGTCAACCACTTTTACAACGGACACCAAGCTTGATCTGATATTATTGTGAACCCCGATTTAACCTTTTACCAAACGCCAAAATTTCGACTGTCCCAAATTGAAAGAGTTTGCAGACGACATTTCATAGTGTGATGAAATTGGAAAATGATCTTTTGATAGGACAGAAAACATCGTGGGAAAAGGAAAAAATGCTCTTTACGAGCAATTTCTCCTTTTCCCACAATTTTACTAGTGTCGTCTCCAACAAAGTGAACTGTCGTCACTGTTTGGTAATGGGTTAAAAGGCTTAGAAGCTAAAGTTTGTGAAGTTTGATGCTGATCGGTAGCAGGGGTTTTCCGCTTAAGGGTTTTAATTTATGGTTTCCCAGGACAGTAAACTTTAAAATCAAAAACCGATAGTCCTAAATTTTTAAGACTGTTAATATTGAAAGCGTTGCTGAATGTAACAAATGATGAATGTAAATAATTACCGTATTCATTCGATGGAATCGACAGATGAACAGACAGATATATCTTAGTTGAAAATCGGGATCAATAAAACATTGTCAAGTATATAATAATTGAAAATTGGGACCAGTAAAACATTGTCCATTGTATAACGTCCTTCCATGACATTCTTCTACGATAAAACAGGAAAGCCAGCCGAACAAATAAATGCGCGCGTGATTGAATTTTCGATGACATGAATATATACACTATCACCGTGATACAACTTAAGGTAGAATTCCCACAATACGCCATTTTGAAAGACATTCTTTCGTCGGAATACTTCGGTCGATCTCGGTATACATCGGTCGGGGCCGGAACTATTCGCATTAAACCGAATAGTTTCGGCCCCCGACCGGTGTTAACCGAGGTTGACCGGATTGTACCTACGACAAAACAGTTTCAAAGTAACGGATTATGTGTTTTCTACCTTAAACTAGAACACAATACATTTGTTTACCTTTTGTTGAAATAACTAAACATTAATCCACTCGTGGTTGATCTAGGTTCCATCATTTTTACTTTCTATTTTGTTGTGTGTTCCCTTTTTTGTCTGCGTAGTTTATGTGTCAATATCCGGTTTGTCAAAATCCGCCTTAGAATGTTTAATTGTCTAAGTTTCTATGTAGTTATATGTATCTAAAACACCAGAAGTCCCTGAGAACAAAGAAACAGTTAATTGAGCCAAGCGTCTTCTTTTGTCCAAATATTTAGAAAACTGAATTTTCGTAAACAGCAAATTTTCACACTGTTTTGTACGTCCCTCGTATATAGAAATCGTGCTACTTTATCAGTTTTTGATTTAACCCTCAGAATTCTGGGTAATTTTCTAAAAAATAGACTTTTGTGTTGTCTGCTTTCATATTACTTAAATATCTGCTTAATTTTGATGAGGAAAGACACTCAGAGTAGCAAACAGGTTAGATCACTGGCCAGCCGCCATTTCACTTGGCGGCTGGCCTGGATCCAACCTGTTTGCAAAAGCATAAAATCAGTTCCAGCACTATAAGGGTTAAAACTACTGACGCACTTGCACTATTTCAAAATCGAATTATGTTTATCTACACACAAGTAGATGATCTAGTACACGCCTATAGATCAGGATTAATTAGATTTTCGATAGGTTTTTAACCCTTCTTTGATCGACCCTCATGATCTTAAAGACAGCAAGCTAGGATAACCGGATAAGTTCACTAACATACGGGATACAACTGTTGCACTGTGGTTGAATATCCGCCTTGCAATTGAAGGACGCAGGTTCGAAGTCCAAGCTTGTTCATGCCACTGATGTACTAACCCTTATAGTGCTGGAACCGACTTTATGCTTATGAAAACATGTTAGATCATAGGCCAGATACCAAGTCAATCGGCGGTTGCCCTGTGATCTAACCTGTTTGCTACTCTGAGTATCTTTCCTCATCAATATTAAGTAGATATTTCAAATTTTGGAAAAGTTTTTGAGATCCTGAGTAAATTAACCTGGTTATTGATACTATAGATGAATCTTTAAAACAAATTTGATTAAAGAAGGAATGTTCACGGTGTAGTCAAACTAGTTTAAATGAAGTCTTTTATTACGCGGACGACGTAGAGTTAAAGTTTTTGAACAAACCAAGCTCACATATGTTTAATCGGAACAGGTACTTAATACATAATTCCACAATACATCTTCACTAACAAAAGAAATCTAGAACAAAAGGAGTTAAAAAGACACATCGTAAACTTTTCTTTTGACACAGTTTACACCAACCGATCATTGAATTATGCGACGTTTTGAATTCTGAAGGAAGTAATAACTATTTCGAATGAGGGGAAAATTACATAAAATCACACGATGCACATATGCACTGTAAAAGGAATAGCAACACTTCTACAGTCTGATCACATTAACAGTCAATTTCAATAATCCGTATTAAACCACAGACAAAAAACCTTACACCTATGTTCCATCATGAACTAATCATAATTCAATGATAACTTCAGTTCACATACTTGTTTTTACTTTTCAGGTGTGATAATATATGTGTGATTCCACTTGTTTAAACTCGTCGCTATATCTCCTATATACACACAAACGACAGGTGAAAATCTATCTGCCCCACACAAAACTGTGTTATTAAAACCCCGACAAAAGCGGAATTAAAATACACATTTATGAGCTACTGAATGTTTGGACAGCCCGATCAAAATCGATAGCCCGAGTCAACGTGAAACGTAGCCTTGTATCATCCCATTAGATGGTTAACCCTTTACCAAACGCCAAATTTTCGGCTGTCCCAATTTGAAAGAAATTGCAGACGACTTCCCAAAATGTTTAGAAATTAGAAAATAATCGACTGATGGGCAAGAAAACATTGTTGGAAAAGGAGAAATTGCTCGTTGCATGCAATTTCTCCTTTTCCCACAATGTTTCCAGAGTCGTATGTTGTCTGCATCAAAGTAATTAAATGTCGTTATTGTAGGGTAATGGGTTAAAGGTGTTTGTTCACAAAGTAGACACCTTATTAGTCTATCGTATTTGTATTTTTGTGTGATATACATTTAAAACTATCTGTTGAAAGCATGACTACTTCAGGAAACGCCAATTCAAGTAAGTATCTACAGCTTATATGCAATGGATCTCAAAAACGACAAAACCTGTATAATCAGTGTATATACATTTTAAAAAATCTAAAAACGGTCTCATGTTGCTTCCAATGACTATTTCGCAGTACTTGTATCATATAACAGTACAACAGCTGTGAGATTTTAAAGAAGGTAATCTAAACTTCTATGTATTCCAAATTTCTTCACATCTGTAAACAAACACCTTTAATCCTTATAGATCTGAAACCGACTTCATGCTAATGCAAACAGGTTATATCCAGACCAGCCGCAAAATAAATTGGCGGCTGGCCTGTGATCTAGCCTGTTAACTTCTCTGGGTATCTTTACTAATTCAAGATTGAACAGATTTTACCGATTTTGGAACGTAGACGGCGCACCAATCTATTTTTTATGATATCCCCAGGAATTCTAACAACAGATTATTCTGATTTTGAAAGGGGATGACGCAACAATCTATTTTTTGAAAATTGTCATCTTGTTTGGATGGGATTAATGAAATGTCAACAATAATTCAGCTATATTTCGGCGTTCCAGCGAGTTATGAGTATTAGGTGAGAACTAGGTGACGGATTTGGTGTGTCTTATGGAAGAAACTTCGACAAATTGAGTGGCACTGGTTCGTATTTGAGCCCGGGACCCCTCGGGTTATAACTCCACCTCCTAACAACTGGGCACGCTGTGAGATGGAAGGGGATGAGATATGTGAGAGAGTGATTGCGGCGGTAAATTAAGATTATATTTGTATATTAACATGACAAAGTACCATGAACTCGTCAAATAAAATTCTGTTCTGTTCTGTTAAAGAATTCGAATAATTGTTGTTGTTTTTATCTTCTTTCTTCGTTAAAATTGTGTAATTTACCTGCTGTTGTTTTACCCGTTGTTCTACATCGATTTTGAAAGCTTGAGGCTTGTTCATATTCCCTACTTATCTCCCGTAGTAATGTGTATATTTTCTGTATCTCCCTTTTAGCCATGTGGTTACTCTTGTTATCTTGCCATGAGTAACCCATTTAATTTTAATGTCTTATCTACATTTACTACATTATTAACTCGATCATTTCTTTATAAACTCTTTCTTGAAACTTGTCGATCTTATCTACAAGATTATGCGGCATTAACCCTCTACCAGAGACATAGATCACATGTTATCTATGTCTCTGCCTCTACCAAACAATAACGACATTTGCCAAGTTTGTTGCAGATGACTCTGGAAAACACTGTGAGAAAAGGAGACATTGCTCGTAACGAGCAATTTCTTCGTTTCCTACAATGTTTTATTCCCCTTCAGAATATTATATTTCAATTTGATCACAATTTGAAATATCGTCTGCAATCTCTTTCAATTCGGGTCAGTCGAAAATTTGGCGTTTGGGAAAGGGTCAACGTCACTAGGTCCTTCAGCATTCCAACCATGACACAATAAGCCTCAATTATTGCACACATACCTTCCAAAGCCACGGATTTGTTTTGTTCCCCTAAATGAATAAAACCGATTTGGTTTGACCGAAGTATATTTCATGTCGCTATTTCCTTCATTGTACTCCTAAAAACATCATGTGCTAACCAGAGTCTCAAACCGGACTATCATTTTATAACATGTTTTAAGGATAATATTTTCGTATGTCGAAATCGCTTTGTATAGAAATTATCTTAACCCTTTGCGAAACAATAACGACATTTGACCAGTTTGTTGCAGACGACTCTGGAAAACACTGTGGGAAAAGGGATTAAGCAATTTCTCGTTTTCCCACAATGTTTCCTGCCCTATCAGAAAATTCCTTTCCAATTTTGTCACATTTTGAAATGTCGTCTGCAAACTCTTTCAATTTTGGACAGTGGAAAATTTGGTGTTTGGTAAAGGGTAAAAAACGTGTAATATTGTCATGTTACACGTCTTTGGAACCTCCTCGGAGAGACGATTCCAAAGATGTGCTACTTTGCAATATTGCTTATCTCAGTTTTGAAATAGGAGGAAATGTTACTTCGACCTTGCACAAATTCTTCGCATTAAATGTTTAGTTCAACAGTTGTCAGGACTCTTAATTTCTGCCATCGACTCGCTTCTGATAGAGCTATAAAGGGTCCGTGTCTTACCGATACTCTGATCCTTGTATAGGTACCGGGTAGGCCATTGAGTTCGTTAAAGAGCTTAGGGTCGCTCAATTGTTTTCCGCGCGATCCAAGTGAAAATTCTATGTAAAATACAAGTATTGTATAATTAATTGGGTAATTACGTCTACTCTTTTTACCTCACGTAAAAAAGAATAATCTAGAAGTCATTATGACGAATATAGAAATTTTGCTCGCAACAAACAACGAACCTGTTATCATAGATGTTTGTCAATATAAGTCTATTAGGAATGTTTGCTCTTTGGACTAACATATTACTCATTTTTGTGATCGATTTTACTAAAATTCGAGGAACATAATAGCCATCTTCTTTCGTGGTCATTTTTTTCCAGTTATAATTTCCACCATGGCGTAATTGGATAGGCTATGTTTCCGTCACATTGGCCCCATAGTTGAAAACGATAAAAAAAAGAAAACTGAAAAGTATGATATGATATTACTCACGTTTTCCGTTTCATTTTGCAATTCCACGGCTTCAAACACGCTAAAACAATCCGGGATTATTTATATGAAGCACGTGTTGTATTGTTGGAAAAACCGCCAACTGCTTATTTCACTGTCTAGTTATTCCTGATACAGTATAGTGAATATCCTTTCTCCTGCACAATTAAACATTTCCGTTTGTTTCTATACCAATTTCTTTAATGTTTATCTTCATCCATACTTCTTTTCTGTTCAAATGATCAAAATGTGCCAATACACTAAACATGACTGGATATATCTATGTTTATCAAAGTTAATTAAAATACACTTTTTTAACATTGAATGAAAATAAAAAAGAATGTTAAAATATTCACTTTCTTATTCTGAGAAAGCAAGCATTTTCACGCTTCTTATATCCGTATTTAATGTAAAAGAAAAAACAAGATGCCTTTCTCTATACTGATTTGAATACTCGAAAATGATTGTTTATATGTTTGATCTGCCAATTACATCGATTGTGCAAAACTTTCTTACATTTTAGATTAATCACTCTCGATTCTGCTTCCTGGATACATAACCAGTATGTGGAATGTGGATTAATGATAAGTCTCAAGGCGGAACCCGCTCCTCACGGGATTCGAACCCTTGTGTCCGGAGGCCGATGCTCGACCTATGGACCACTATCCTCCATTGTTTCTAAATAACGTATACACGAGTTAAACAAGTCACCTAATGAAAGCCAGTTTCATTCCGCTTCTACACACAAACTTCGTTCATTTATTATAATATGTGATCGTTCACTTATTACTAACGTGTTCATTATGATCTTATCGTTAGAATAAAAATAGATGGACTTCTGTAATAGGAAAATACAACCCTTTATCTTCACCGTAAATTACGATTCAATGATTTCACGTAGCCAATTCAAAGTTTAAAATTACGTTTTTACTTAACCTTGTCTGCTAAACAAACTCATTAATGAAACTGCCCACTTGAAGGAACGCGCACAACCGTGCGGATATTCATGAAAGTTACATTTACATAGTATTTGAATATGTTCGCAGCATGCATTAAACATATGAAATGAATTTGAAATGGTCATTACCAAGGCTGATCGAAATTACTTAATTTTGATTTCAACAACATGTTTCACAAGCAATATAAAATGAATAATTCTATTCCAAAATATCAAAACAGACAGAAGTGATTTTTCCCGAAATCAGAATCGGCGCTGAAGAAAACTTCCGGTAAAAAATACATGCGCAAAACAAACTCATTTACTTGGTATAGGCTTACTAGCGTCTTTGATGTAGACGGCATTAAATCTTTTACCAACTGATTGAGTTCTTTTGAAGGAGATACTGCGTTTGCCTATCAAGTTATTTCGTGTGATGTTCTTGTTAAAACAAAACCTGAAACAGGAGCCTTCTTATGGAAACCATTGTGACAAAACAGAAATTTACGCAACTCTATGAGGAAGATTTTTGTCTCTTAACCAATAAGTATGGCATATTCATGATTTTTGATTGAGGCATCTTTGAATGAGATTTTTTTTTAGAAAATTATATGTTTCATTATTACAATATGAAGAGAGTTTGGTGTAAGGAACATTTATTTATTTTCTTAAATAATTTGACAAAGTTATTTGAAATAATATTTAGAATGTTATGACATCTTGTATTAAACGATCAAATTAAATGACATAAATAAATCAGTCTTTGAAGAATGGTCACCTTATGAAATATTACCCTTCAGAAACATTCCAGTTACCAATGAAGACTTTTTTTACCTATCTGTTCCAGTTATAACTTTTTTTTGTAATTTAAAATTCCTTCATACATGATATGTATGAAATATGTTGCGATGTTTTTAATTCTGTTTTTGTTTAATTTTACTTCAGGAACTACAGGAAATTTCTAAAGAAATGATAACGATTTTTACACACACAAGGAAATACGTTTTGCTTTTTAATAAATCCACTCCCTATTGTATTTCCAACTTTTTAACTCGAACTTTAAACGGGCGCGAATATAGGCAGCACCGGTTCAAAAAATCCTTTCTTTTTTTTTAACTTTGCGGATCGAACTAAACAGTGTAAACCATTAAAATACATGTGTACATGAATATACAACTATTATAGTAACCACTGCATTCCGTCTTAAGTCCAAATGTTAGATCAACCCTGAGAATGTTTAAACTTTGGAATGTTTAGAAACCCCAATCAGTCAAAGAAACGGATGCGACTGTTTACCTACAAACCCCGGCATACGAAAAGTAATCCTTTATCACACCTATAGAACATAATTGTCCTTAACCCTTAGGATACTGGGTACTTTTCTAAAAATAGATCTGCTTTCCACATCCTTAAATATCTGCTTAATTTTAATGAGTAAAAGATACTCAGATTAGTAAACAGGTTGGATCACAGGCCAGCCGCCATTTTCTTGGCGGTTGGCCTGCGATCCAACCTGTTTGCGAAAGCATGAAGTCGGTTCCAGCAATTGAAGGGTTTAACCATCTTAGGTTACTTGCTTTGCCTTCATCAGCACTTATTTTGCGCTGTGGAATAGAGAATCCTCTTTGACAAAAGGAGGAATTGCTTTAGCCTGAAAAATGTATAATTTCGTCAAAATACACCATGCGTCGTAGGCGGAATTTCTTGTTCGGAATCGGTCAATGTGGACCATACAAACAATGCATTTCGATCGCTTCAGCGTCCGAAATGTTGCAGAAGTATAACATGGATCCTTCCCATATATGTACTGCTATTGACTTGCTTTTGTAATTTTAAATGATATATGCCTGTACTTGTGGGCCTGAGGGCTTTGTACCATAATAAGATATATATCTACTGTATCTATGTAGGGGTCGTTAATTATCCTTGGGTCAGTAATATATACTTGAGAAAAAATACTCTTGTTGTAATTGCGAAACGTAAGAGATTGTCATGGGAGGTTGTCTATTTGAAAGAGAAAGCATTATTCGTAAGATTTCTGAAAGAATTTTGTGAATTATCTATTGATTGTTGGAGAAGCAGACGACTTTGTGCTGGTGGTAGATGTATTTTCCTTTCGAGATTCGTAACCTGTATGTTGTATACTACATAGTGTGAACTCTTTACCAAACGCCAATTTTTCGATTGAAAGAGTTTACTGACGACATTTAAAAATTGGATGAAATTGGAAAGCAATCTTCTGATAGAATAGACCATGCGAGAAAATGAGAAATTGCTCGTTTCGAGCAATTTCTTCTTTTCCCAAAATGTTTTCCAGAGTCGTCTGCAACAAAGTGGTTAAATGTCGTTATTGTTTGTAAATGGGTTAGGCCACGGATGACTATAGACCCACATGGTCCTATCTTGAACAATTTTCCGTGACGCATGTCAAGATTCTATGAATTCCAATGTTTATTTTACTACTCCCCGGTAATGTTTGCATGCAAAATTGCTCTTTAACCAAAAGAAAAGATCTTTATTGTCTCAGAATGAAAGAAATCGCTGTATAGGAGAAAAGGGGCACGTCTTTTTGTATGTAAGACCTGTAAAATCACCGAACTGTTACGTACAGCGATTGGATTTTCCAAATTATATCATTTCGTTGTATTGGTGTCTTACAGCCCTTTCAACGATATTTCTGTCATATCACACGTTGAGGCACCTAATGAAGCCTATACAGGCTACTGTTGTTATAAGCTAAATACACACTTCCTTCTAATGTCTAACGTATCATTAAATGTTTCCGCTTTTCTTAAGCGTGTGAAAGTTCTTCGTTGCCCATATTTTTAGTGATCATTTTTTTACATTTGCGTACAGAAAACCTGTCTTATCCTTTGCGTTAATCGGAAAAATATGCCATCACGTTTAAACATTCACAGTTTTAATGGATCGGAAGTGGTATCATAAACAACAATCCATTACGGATAAAAGGGGCGCAGCCTAGAAACGATCTCGGAACAAGGTAAACAAAGGTTATTAGTTTATATAACAATGACGAATGCTTAGAAACTTTCAGTAACATAGACCTTTTATACTTTCTAAGCAGTAGTACACACAATTCGTTCAAAGTACAGTATGATCTCTATATTCCGAAGTTCAATATTCGACATAGAGAGAGTTCGAAGAATAGAATAAATAAAGAACAAGTGATTTGGGATCCCGAATTTACTTCAAGTTTCAAAATTGCGGATTATGGGTATATTTTCTTTAACCCATTACCAAACAAGAACGGCTTTTAACCAATTCGTTACAGACAACACTGGAAAACATTGTGGGAAAAGGAGAAATTGCTCGTGACGAGCAATTTCTCCTTTTCCCATAACGTTTTCTCCACTATCAGAAGATCATATTCCAATTTCATCACATTTTGAAATATCGTCTGGAAACTCCTTCAATTTGGGACAGTCGAAAAGTCGGCGGTAGGTAAAGGTTTAAGGTCTTCTGCTTCTGCAGCGGATGCATCGAAGTAGGACTTAATGTAGTGAAGAGTGATGTTGGTAATTGTTAGATGCATTCTGTTCGAATATGTTGTAGAAGCAAGGTTGCCATGAAACGAAAACTTTTCTTGGTTAATCCATTTATTATATATAACCCTAAGAACGATGCGTAATATTCTAAAAAATAGATTTGTGTGCCGTCTGCTTTCCGAAACGTTAATTGAGAACGCCCTAAGAAATCCGACGAAAGAATGAGTTTCAAAATGGCGGATTATGGGTGTTCGAGCACAGTGGTAGAGCGCCAAACTACTGTGCCGAGGGTCCCGGGATCGAATCCGCGTTAGGCGATGTGAAAATTGCCGGTGTTAACCAACAAACCGGCGCGATTACTGGTATATTGTCCAGGAAGCAGTCACCGAGAGTGACTCGATGGGTTTTTACTAAGCCTCCTCCACAATCGATGTAAAACAAATCAAACAAACAAAACAAAACAAACGCAAAAATATAATAACGATTGCACAAGCAAGTTTCCGATTAACTCGGATACTCCAAGCTGTAACTGTGAGAATGAAATATCTACGTCTAGATCATTCAGACTAGTTTACAGTCAAAATGAAATTCTGGTTAGTATCCTGCGCACAAACGCCGATAAAACTAATATAATGTTGAACACTGCTTTAAACGCCCGTCTGCGGTCTTTTATCTGGTTGATCATGGCTTTTTACAACCTACTCAAGTGGGCGAACGTTCCTAACCAAGCAGCGGTCGAGTGTCTATTTATCAAGGTTTCTATATGTCCTTACGGGAGCTCGCTACTCTTGTTTAAATAGGCAATGCATGATTAACCCTTATAGTGCTGGAACTTACTTCATGCTTATACAAACAGGTTAGATCCGGGCCAGCCGCCAAATAAATTATTGGCGGCAGGCCTGTGATATAACCTGTTTGCTACTCTGGTTATATTTCCTCAATAAAATAAAGCAGATATTCAAGGTTCTGGAAAGCAGACAACACAAAAATCTATTTTCAGAAATTACCCAGCATTCTAAGGGTTAAGGGCACTTCTCTTTTAATCATCAATGTTTGTATAGTTTTATGTTTATTTGTACTCGATGTTGGAAAACAGTCGGGGGTTTGTGAAGTTGACAACGACTCCGTTCATCCTCTAACCGATTAGAGAAGTGTAAAGTTAATCTTGAATTAAGCGACCCTTGTAAAAGAGTCAGCATCGTTAGGTGTAAGTAACATATAACGGCTTAAAACAGGACGCATTTCAATCAGAAAATCTCTTGTGGGACCTTTTCTGAATGGCTTGCGTCCTGTTTTAGGAAGCCTCAGTCTAGTCTAGATCTCTGGTCTCGAAGGCTATTGCAATATTGACAAGCACGATTAATGTCCACATGTTGAGAAAAGCTTCGTTCATGGATCATTATTGAGACAAGCCTCAGATTAAATAACATTTGGTGCACTGTTTAAGAGCGTTCGTTTAAAAAAAAAAAAAAAAAAACACGCTCTACTTGGAAATCACAAGGCCTCTCATTGGTTCGAATCTCGGTGTCGCAAGTTATGGAGTTTCGTGAGCGGGTTTCTCTCGGTTGTTCCGTGAAATACTGGTGGATCTAAAATGTCGTCTTGCCTCACTATTAAGTTTAGCGTCGCAAAGTTAATACTGTTTGGGTTATTAATAATCATATGTGGCAAAAAAAAAAAAATATTTTGAAGTGAAAAAATACCTGTGTAGCCATGTATCTTTAGGTGAATTATCGCTGCGATCTATTTATTCGAAAAGTGTTGAAATGGCGTACAACTCCCATTTAAAAATATTGGGGGAAATACAACGATGTTACGCTCTTCTTAAACAAGATCCATTGTTTTAATTTTCCTTAATAATTACTCGGAGGATGTGACACCTGGTTCCCATTCAATCGGATCTACTCGGGTATTTCCGTGAGCTGAGAATACTTTCATTTGATAATCCCGATGAGATCAGATTGGTTCCTATTATGTCGCGGCGACAGGTCGGTCAGTGATAGTTTATCTATCTACCAATACTTGGCAGGGAACCAAATTGATGTATCATTTGCGACAATATAATGACATGCTTTAATCCTTACCACATGCATACGAAAGTTTATGTACTTGAAGCAGACGACCTTAGAAAAGTTTTATAAAGATGTGGAAAACCTTTACGTTCTGCTGTTTTGAAATGTGAATAAATTAAAAAAGCATTCTCCTTTATCCAAAATGCTTGTTGAAAATCGTCTGTTGTAAGACGCAAAAAAGTGGCGTTGGTGGTAATTTGTTAAAAAAAACTTACATGAAAAGAATGTGGTTTGTTTGTCTCTGAAAGCAAACGTACACGCCAACGCTCAGCGCCTCCGCCCCACCCCTTGATATATTTGTCCGGCGTAAAATCGTCTTTTTCAACGTATTTTTACAATAAATATGGGTTTTACATCACATCAACATTATTTCAGTTATGTAGCGATGCCCGACTCTTAATGATGGAGGACACATACCCAACTGCCCACAAGGGCTGGTCAAGACGGGTAGAATCATCGACATTCCGTAAGTCAGTCGGGAGACTGCCTCTCATGAAAATCCATATCCATCATCAGGATTTGAACCCACGCAGAGAGGGACCATGTGATTTCAAGTTCTGTATTCTAACCACTAGGCCACGGAGGCCCCTCTTTTTCTTTATCACAAATAGCTTAAGGGAGGTAACTTATGCCCTCCATGTTATTTAAGTTAGTTAGGTTAAGGTTGGTTTCTGATACAGGTCCAATTGGGGTCCTCTTCGCCAGTGCCGTATCAGCAATTTTTGAGTAATATAACGGCTTCCCATGATCCTCCAGTACTAGGCTAGTCCTCAACTGAAACAAACTAATCAGTGGCACTGTATGTAATGAAAAGAAATAAAGCAGTTTTCTTAAGAAAGTCGTCCACAGTCACTGCTCTCTGACAACTTTTACATCCTTCCCAATTTCCCCATCATACCACTCTCCCTCTGTTTGTGTGTGCCTCTTTTTGTCTCTATTTCACATACCATCTTACATACTGTTCGCATACATGCAGATTTATGAATAGAAGATAAAGATGTATCATAGCAGTTCAAGTGGTAAAAATGGTATACATTTACGCCAACTCATATGGAAACCTAGTCCGAATGATCCAAACGTAGATACTAGTTTATCATTCTAAGTAAAAACAGTAACAGTTTGGATCATCCGAGTTAATGGAGACCTTGCTTCAAAAACACACGCAAAGAAAAAAAACTGAATGAAAAACATCTATACAATTGTTGTTGATACTATCAAAACGAGCGGTCGATGCTGATTTGATATAACTGCTAAATAAGAAAGGACACCGACATCGTTACAAATTGGACAAAGTATAGCATGAATGAGTAGCCCTTTTTACGGCCGCTTTTAATCAGACCGATGCGGTTGAATGCTTATAGCTTTTCTTATTAACTTCACAAGAAGAACCAAACAAGATAAAAACAACCACAAGCAACCCTTTCCCAATTGAAATATCGTATCCTCACCGTGCTATTCTATAAACCAATGTAATAAATTGATATATGTCTCTTCATGAGCAGTTTATCATTTGGCACATTAAAGGTGTGTTTTGTTTGTCAAAGCGACGGCTGTGCAGTTGTTGAGCGTTGGCCTCCTGCACCGAGGGTCCAGGGTTAGATCCACGTAAGGCGAGGTGAAAATGCCAGGACTAGCCATCAAATCGGCGCGAATACTGGTTTAGTATCCAGGAAACAGTCATCGAGAATGAATTTAATAAGCTGCAAGCTTCCGTCACATTCGAGTTAAAATAGCCTAAATAAGTTAAAAAAAAAGGTTTTTTTTTTCTTCGCGGTAGTCTTCTAATTTTCTTGCTATCATTTGTCGTCTGCAGTTTCTTTCAATTTGGACCAGTCACAAATTCCCATATAGGGGGAATATGTTTACCTTATCTAAAAAGTTAAGGTGTATTGTAACGCTGTATCGATCTGTGCAGTTATTGATTTACAAACGTATCGCTCTTTGACTTCTACACCTAATCAATCAGGCTGAAATTGCCATACTATATATAAACCATACACGGTGTCGCAGCCTTACGATAGGAGACACCCTTATATCGGAGTTACAATTTTATAACCAACTAGGTCTGATATAAGCAGAACAGATCGGCACTTTATTGAAACCAAAGTGTAAACATACACAATAAGGATGAAACAAAATCAGCATAGTGAGAATGTTGAGATGCGAGAGAGAAAGAGAAACAAGTAAGACAGACAGACAGAGAAGATGGAGACAGACAGAAACAGACAGAGACAGACAGAGACAGAGAGAGACAGACAGAGACATATGGGGACAGAGAGAGACAGACAGAGACAGACAGACAGACAGAGACAGATGGAGACAGACAGAGACAGATGGAGACAAATGGAGACAGACAGAGACAGATGGAGACAGATGGAGACAGACAGAGACAGATTGAGACAGAGAGAGACAGACATAGACAGATGGAGATAGAGAGAGACAGACAGAGACAGACAGAGACATACAGAGACAGACAGAGACAGACAGGGACAGATGGAGACAGACAGAGACAGACAGAGACAGATGGAGACAGAGACAGACAGACAGAGACAGATGGAGACAGACAGAGACAGACAGAGACAGACAGAGACAGACAGACAGACAGAGACAGACAGAGACAGATGGAGACAGACAGAGAAAGAGAGAGACAGACAGAGACAGATGGAGACAGACAGAGACAGACAGAGACAGATGGAAACAGAGAGCTCTATGCGAAGAGCGAGAGACAGCGAGAAGCGTTAGAGAGAAACGCGATTTTTCTTGGGTAGCGTGGGTTATATCAGAATGCTGGTTGAGGTTAGTGGACGCATTATTTCGTTTAAACAACGTGTCAACTTTAAGCTACATGTATACTGATATATAGGACTTATCAATGATGGAGGAAAACCTTAAAAGCACATACTGGTTGGTCAAGTCATGTAGAATAGAACCAATTGACATCCCATTAGTTCTGACAACATATTACCAAACAATAACAACATTTGATCAGTTTGTTGCAAACGACTCTAGAAAACATGGTGGGAAAATGAGAAATTACTCTTAACGAGTAATTTCTCCTTTTCCAGCATTGTTTTCTAGCCTATCAGAAGATTGTTTTTCAATTTGACCACATTCATTTTGAAATGTCGTCTGCACACTCTTTCAATTTGGAAACAGTTGAAAATTGTTGTCGTTTGGTAAAGGGTTAAGAGTCTATCTCTGTTCTGAAAATTTAACTCTTGCGCTGGTGTTGAATCCACGTGGAGAAGGGTTTTGCAATTTTAAGTTCTGTTCTCTAACGACCATACAATAGACGACATTTTGAAATAATATGACGTTGTGATGGAATGTTTTACAATATGGGATAGGGTAAATATAGGGGTCTGTCTAGAAGAGAGTTTTTTAATCAGGTTTTCAAACGAGACAGATTAAGCAACCTAAGAAACAGTCTCACCATTTAAGGGTTTTAACCAATTTCCTAAAATATGCAACTATGACTGGCTCAAGTTAAAACCCTACATCCCATAACAAGAACACGCATCACAATAATACATTTCCTGTCTTACGTTAAAAGCAAATCTATCCTTCGTCATAATAGTTTGTCAAGATTTCTATAACAGATGCGGGAAATTGAGACCATAGTTGCTTTCAACTTGGACATGTCGCAGCTTAGTATGGTAAAGAACAGGTATATACAGTCGGTGCTATTTGACAAATGCCTGTCTGTCTAATCAACGGAATCTGTCTGTCGGAATTTGCGGAATAATCCCGCTTAAACCTCTATCAAGAACTGTAAAACAAGGCAATATACGCAATATATACTCGTAGTTACAGAAGCTCGTACCAATACCTCTAATGTATCTTATCAGGTATTGCTTCGTGTATCAAGATCCCACGGGACGATTGGTTAATTAGACGTAAAAGATTGATAACGAACGAGATGAATATATCGGGTCGAAGCATATACTCCCATGTCAAATAATGAATAATAAATGGAAAAGTCTATCGAATAATACAAGCAGAACTATGTACCCGTGAAGGGCTAAAAATGTTAACATAACCAACCAAAACCTTTTTGTTTTTTGTCCCAATGATTTGATGTACTATTTGATGTCATTCTCAACAGATATCGTCTGCTGGTGCTTTTATTTACCAAATTGATAAACCCCACTATGAGAGAATGGGTGTCATAAGTCAATGTTTCATTGGCTTTTAGATTGATAACATTGTTCTCTCGCATCAACAAAGATATAGTCATTTGTTTAGTCTAAATAAAATGATATCGGACAATCTTCTATAACAAGAGATTTGTTAAACGTGACTAAACAAATCCTGGTCACAGTTGCTTGACACTACTTACAAACATTTAAGAAAAAGGACACAGATGGGAAATATAAGACGGAAGAAGAACGACGAAAACGAAAGAAATGAAGTTGAAGAGGAAAAAGAAGACTATCAAGAAGTAGAGGAAAGGAATGAAAAGAAGAAGAAGACAAAGAAGAAGAAATTTAATAGAAGAAGAAGACAAGAAGAAGAAGAAGGAGGAGACGAAGAAGAAGAAGAAAAAAGAAGAAGAACAAGAAGAACAAGGACAAGAAGAACAAGCAGAACAAGCAGAACAAGAAGAAAAACAAGAACAAGAAGATGAACAAGAAAAAGAAAACGACAAAGATCAAGAAAAAGAACAAGAATGAAGAACACCAAGAAAAAGAAAAAGAAGAAGAAAATAAACATGGGAGGAAGACGAATAAGATAGAGAACAAAGAAGGTGGTGATAATTTTACTATTTCTTCTTCTGTTGTTGCTACTGATGATGATATGATTGACAAAACGAAATTGAATTATAAGAATACTGTAGTGATGGACAAAAAGAAGCTGGGCGAAAAGAAAAAGAGGAAAGAATGAGTAAACAGGAATCTTCAGGAGTATGCTTCAAACATATGACTGGTGCGTACTCTTGAGTGGGTCTGATCAGTGATTTATAAAGTATATATAAGCCCAGATGGAGCCCATATCGGACTCATATTACCTCAATACGGCAAGCCCAGATGGGGCCCATATCGGACCCATATTGGCTCAATAAGGGCTAATCCAGACTAGCGCATGTAAGACCCATGTGATTCATTGTTGCAAAACCCTGATGGGACCCGGATGGGCTGCCAACATCGGACCCATATGGGTCCCATATCATTTGCTGACTTGGGAAGCCAAAGCAAATAAGGCCAAAATCTTCAATTGACACTCGTTCAAACTCTCTTACATCATATTGTTTAAGATTTTCTCTTTACGAATCTATTGTGATAAAAGAAGCAAATTTCTTGCTACGAGACATTCATTTCTGAAAATATAAGATCTTCGTCTGCTATTTGCTTTTAATAAGCCACACTTCAAAGTCGGATTTATGGGTATGAATAAATGCTCTTTGTATATGGCTGTTTACAAATTTAGCTACACTAAGTGGAGATTTATCCGGTAAAACATGGCTGAATCGTTTCATTCATTCCGTAATCTTTCTAGTCTATAACCCACTCCCCTATATGAAATGTTTGGATTGGTCCAAATTGAGAGCAGCAGCAGACAAAAAGGCGCTACATAAAAGTTGCCTTTCGGGCAGTAACTATTGTAACAAATGATCAATTGCACATAATGAGCAATTGATCTTTTTTACCACGGTGGTTTATTAAGACGTTTGCATGAAAAGCATGAAGCTGAAAACAGTATGTAACAAAAACTATTAAGATAACCATTGAACAGAGCTTGGATAAAAACGTTGTGCCAGAATGTTAGTTTGCTCACCATGAGCAATCTATCTTTTCGTCACAGTGACTTTTTAAAGACTTTTCCATCAAAGTACAATAAAACTGGGATACTATGAATTAACGGGTTAATCCCTCAGGTATCAGCCCCCCCCCCCATATCTTAATACGCACTGTTTGAAACCTACAATGGTTCATTATAAACATAATGTTGCTGTGAATTCGATTTGATCGATTCTTTATTTTAACTACACCATTAAATGAGTATCATATCATCTGTAATATTCCTTTAGCCTCTTACACATCTGCACCCAATTGTATAAACGTTGGTTAACTTAACAAAATGTATTTTATTTATGTTTCATTTTTGTGTATGGGCCGGTGACCTTATTATACAATAAAATTTTGAATTTGAATATGATCATATTGCTATTAAAGCCCGTACATTTTGGAAATTCCACTTGTTTTAGTATAACTTTATTATCAAGATTGTCTGTATAAGTACACTAATGTAATTTCCTTTTGCATTGTAAAGTACGTTTGAACTCATGTCTATAGTAATGAGATTGATTCATAAACCAAGTGTACGATGATGCCTAAACCAAATACAGAACTATTTCAGACCCATGACTGGTCATAATATGAATCATGATTGACGAAATGTGTGAAAAACCACTGATAAACACATTGCGTGGATGTGTATGCAGTGGTATAAAATGATCTCTGCATTATTCAATAACAGTAGAGGTATACTAGTAACATTCGTGCTCCGATTATTTCATTAGGTGTTTGATATAGACCCCTTTTCCCAAATACGAGATTTTGAAAACTAGGTTAAGTAACTTCTGCAATAGACTATTTCCTTTCAATGAGCTTTAATAGGCATAATTAAAAGCATAGCAGTTGTTATTCAAAAATGGTAACCCCTTACAGATTTTTTTGCAATATGAATAATAAACCACTATAACAATGTCTCCCGTTACTCTAATGGTTTTGTATATATTTTGCTGTATGTGCGTCGGGTGTCCATCAAAAACCCTCTCAAAAGCTCATCTATCAAAGACCCCCCCCCCTACTCCAAACGAAATATTCATTCCGTACTTTTTAAAAAAGTAAATAATAATGAATTCTACTTGAAATGAACGAATCTTCTAGTGTCTAAAGTGAAACCTCAGAGTAATGTAGACATGGCTTGATTTGAGCTTCTTATTTTTATGTTAATATTGTATCTGAAAGACCATATAAAAGTTGCATATGAAAAACTTAGTAAGAAATCTCAGACAAAAAACAAAAAAATAAGGGGGAGGGGGCAGCTGTTGAACACTTGACCATTTTAGACATTTTACAGGGGGGACTTTAGATAGTAGGGGCTTTTAATAAGGGATTTTTGATAGTGGATGCTTTTGAGTGTACCCTTTAAACACATCTTGAAAAGGGCTAAGGGTTACATGTCAATGAAACGTTACCTTTGAGTATTGGATAAAAAGATACCAATTATGTGTATTCGAAATTCTTCTTCTACAAACAGGGCCCGTTATTAACGACTAAAACGAACCAAAATTTGCATTTGAGAGCCTTTGTAATTTTCAATTGAATCTCAACGTAACAAATGCTTTACACAATTCAACATTATATGGATCAGAGAAAGATTAACTTTGAAGTGTACAATTCAAATTAGAAATAATATATCGTATTCTCCCTTTAATAAATGTCCAGGAAACCCAGACTGTTGGTGTGTTATTCGTGATGAAGAGATTCCATATCTAATTCCTATACTGTTGATACTCTTAAGAATACTAGAATAAAGACAATTGTAATTGGTACCTACGAGATATAATATCAATCGCACTCGAAACCCCGAGTGTATGTCGGCGATATAGACTAAAGATTCCACGATTTGAACCAGCAGCTTATGCAGAAAGAACAGAAAAAACGAACATCCTTGTTATTAAAAATAAGAATGGAAAACAACATTACCTACCCGTTCCCCACAATAAAGGAACAAAATATGTCTTCTATGGATAAAAATACACCCAAGATCTATAGATTTATTGATTCCATTAGTAAACAATGATCAATGAGCAAATAAATAATAAGCGGCGGTATTTTCGATAGCATCATCATTTATGTCTTTTAAACGTTTGACTGCGCATGTGTTTACCTTACTTCTGTCATGCGGAGTGAAATCCTTGAAATGGATATGAGTTTGCCATCAAAACACTGAAAGACATGGATGCTAGCTATTTAAATGAAACTGGTCACTGATGGTCAGCAATATTAGAATAAATCGTATATCAAAAAAGGTATTTTGTTTTGGAGTGAAGTTTGATTAACCGTCCCAAATTGAAAGAGTTTGCAGACGACACTTTAGGATGTAATGAAATTGAAAAAAAGTCTTTTGATAGGACTGAGAACATTGTGGGAAAAGGAGCAATTGCTCGTTAAGAGCAATTTCTCCTTTTTCCACAATGTTCTCTAGTGTCGTCTGCAACAAAACGGTCAAATGTCGTTATTGTTTGGTAATAGGTTAACCCTTACAGTGCTGGAACTGAATTCATGCTTATGCAAACAGGTTAGATCACTGGCAAGCCGCCAATTTACTTGGTGGCTGGCCTGTGATCTAACCTGTTGGCTTCCCTGAGTATCTTTCGTCATCAGATTTGAGCAAATACTGAAGGTTTTGGAAAGCAGACGGCACACAAAGCTATTTTTAGAAAAATACCCAGCATTCTAAGGGTAAAGATCCTAGATATGGTCCAGTCCTGGTATCAGAGATACATTGTTAGTATATCTCGGCAAATAGTTTGTTCAAACACTCGCTTGGCGTCAAGTCTTCCAACTGAATAGGTGAGAACTGACCAAGGAAACGCCTTAACTGCCCTTAATTGTCTCAAAGTTTGGGACCCTACTTCTCGTCCGAGTTGACAGAGATATATGATTCAAAATTTGAAAACAGATGACGTATCTGTGTGATATAATGGTTGTTTCAAATTAACAACAATAGAGAACGAGTTTTATAACGAAACGCAAACTCGTACTTTCTACTTTGATAAATAAGGGTGAACATACTGTGACAAAAAATCTCTCTCTCTCTCTATGTCTCTCTCTGTCTTTCTCTTTATCTCTCTCCCTCCCTCTCTCTCATTCTTCCTATCCCTCCCTCTCTCTCTCTCATTTTCTCTCTCTGTCGATCTCTCCCTCTTTCTTTATCTCTATTTTTCTCCCTCTCCCTCATTCTCACTATCTGTCTGTTTCTTTTCTCTCTTTCTCTCTGTATTTATATCGTTATCCCTCTCTCTTTCTCTCTCTCATATCTAAATGTAGCTCATTAGTTGCCAACACAGTTACAGACATCAATACAATAAATATTCCTGAAACTTAAGCAATGAGTTCTTTACACAATGCGTATCAGGGGGAAAAGTGTCTGTAACTATAAATCTGTAAATGACATAATACGTACCTTTTTCTCGTTGCTAACATGTAACTCGCCGCCATCGTTTCTGTGTTCTGCTAATCCAACTATTATTAACAACGGGAATAACAATAACACCTCTTGAATAATATATATAAAACTCCGTTCAAAGTCACATTCACAAGCACCCGTACCAATATAACTTAATAAAGCCTTTATTTTCCACTCTGCCTTATTTTACCAGTAGGGCTCTGTCACCACAAGCTTACACGCGTCTAACTAATTAGGAAATGTTTAAAAAGTTAAAGACCACTGCATTACCCTGTGAAAATATTGATGTATAACTTTGTAAAAGATATCGCTAATTCTCCCTCCCCAAATAAAGAAGTGTACCGGGTCGCACAAAGAAATATTATTGGGCGACTTCGTGAATATAATCCGCTTCGACAAATCAATGTCTCAAGTGCGCCAAGAGAAAATGGGCACCTAACGATTGATAGTGTTGTATCCTAGTAAATTTCTCGCAGCATATCGGATGTGCAATATCTTACGAAGATTGCATAGGTATCCGAAGTATTATAACTTTATTGCTTCAATTTTCTGAAGATTCACAAAAGTATATAAGTATACATACATATTAAACACGTGGATCTTCAAACGTATACATTAGACTCAAACACATATAACTTGAAAGGAAATGATTGAAGAGCAACCGAGTTTCCTAATTGATGGCAAGGCCGGGCGAGACTTCAAAAGAAAGAGGGATGAAATTGTAATTTTATGCGTTATCTTGAATAGAATTTAAACCTTAGAATGCTGGGAAATTTTATCAAAATAAATATTTGTGTCGTCTACTTTCCTACGCCTTAGATATCTGCTTGATTTTGTTGAGGAATGATACTCAGAGTAGCAAACAGGTTAGGTCACAGATCAGTCTCAATTTACTTGGCGGCTGGCCTGGGTCCAATTTGTTTGCATTAAACATGAAGTCGGTTCCAGAATCGTTAGGGTCAACGCTGTTCGCTGTTGCCGACAGTATTTAATTTCATAGCGCGATGGACACAACTACCATTTATGTGCCTTGTATTTCATCAAAAATATCTAAAAATAATTTTTAAAACCACATAATACTTTCCCGCATCCAATCACTATCGTGTTGCAAAAAGGACCGTAATTACAAAAGAAGGGATTGTTCCTGTCTTTATCACTTCCGATGTCGACAAAAGAGTTCTTCTGTCTGTTTTACATCAATAAACCTTTCCGGGATATTCATGACGGAAGTACATGAAAAGTGTATATAACATAATTTGATTATAAAGAAATGACGTGAATGACAACACCTTATTATTATCTATCGTTTTTATAATTTCAAGCCCACACAGCAGTGATGAGTTTGTTTTCCATGATATGCTATTCGTATTCGGATCAGTTCTGTTGCGTTACTTTTTATTCTTCTTTTTTTCCCTTTTGTAGTTTGTTAATTATACAAGCCACAAAAATTCGTCGAATGCTTACTTTATTCAAACACCATTTCAACCACCAACAATTTTCTAATAAAACGAAAGAAAAAGAATTTCATGATGCTTAATGTCTAAACAACAAGTTTGGAAAATACCATGAGAAAATTAAGACTTCGCCTATCTGTGAATTTGTTCCCTAACCTCGAACAAGCATCTGACACTTACTTGATCGTATCAAAACACCAGTTATCGTCTAACGCTTTAGCAATCGAAACTCTTCGGGTCTATCCTATGAAAACATATTCCTCAGATCATGGAAATGCCCGAGTAGTCCCCGTTTCGCCTGCCATGCTAATCGTATTATGTTTTATCCAGCTTTGTCAGTACGGAGATCTGAGGGAGTAACCAAGTGGTATGTTTTACAAACGTGTGAAAATTACAACCTTACAATGCTGTTTGAATTGTTTGTTTATTTTGTTATGTTTATAGGGGTTTAACGCCATATCAACAGTATTTCAGTTATTTTACGGCTTTCCCGGGTTTCACGAGTACCATGTACAACACAAGGACTCTCCCAAGTCAAACCTCAGTGCCGTTGCTTAGGATTAAACCCAGGACCCCGTGTCACAATTCCTATAACTTAACGCATTACCACCGAACGCCATTTTCTTTGTGTTTTGCATGTGATAATATGTGTATGCCTACTGTCCTCACAGATCGATCTAAATACAAATGTCAAAATGAAATTTTACGTGTCATATGGAGTAGTAACATTTCTAAAACATAGTTTGTATACTGTGTCGTCAAGGATAACAGTTTTAACCCTTGAAATGCTGGGGAATTTTCTAAAAAAATATTATTTTGTCGTCTGCTTGCCAAGACCATAAATATCTGCTTAATTTTGTTGAGGAAAGATACTCAGAGAATCAAACAGGTCAGATCACAGGCCAGTCGCCAAATTACTTGGCGGTTGGCCTGGATCTAGCCTGTTTGCATATGCATAAAGTCGGTTCCAGCATTATAAGGGTTAAGCTGTTTTAATAGTATTCAAACTGTTGCACACATGCCTAGTATCAAGCAGTAATACTGCACACACTTCATTGGAGGTCATCGACGGGTTTCCCATGTACAAATCTGCGTATGATTAATGAAACGGGCGTTTCTGTTGTTCTGCAGACGCTGGGATACTCATGCTATCAATATTGTAGTTCTGTAAGACATGGTTTATATCACACCAGGATAGACCTGGTTTACATAATTTAAGAGTTTGTGTATTAACATTAGTCTATTGCTGATGAGACTTTTCGATCAACTGGTTTTTGTATTTGATTTGATTGCGTGTCAATTTTCGTTTACTTATATTAATGCTTTTCTTGGGTTCATATTCAATTCAATTCAATATTTTTATTCAAGTATATTAGGCCTTTGGTCCATATACATAAACACATATACAAATACATAGTTTAAGTGACATATCATATACGTTGTAGTTATAAAACACAGAAGAAGTCATGCACTTTCCAGAAATTGTTTTCTACATTTAAAAGCCTCCATTAGGAATGTTGCTACTAATCGTATTGTTGTTTTATTCTTCATTGATAATATGACGTTAAAAGTAAATCTATTTTCATTGCCTAGCCAGTATGTTTTAAAAAGTTGTAATCCTAAATGTTCATATTGTGAGCATTCAAAAAATAAATGGAATATATCTTTAACAGTTGAAATGTTGATTTTTTTGACAAATGGGGCAAAATCTCGTGTTTCTATCTATCCCCAGGTGCCTTCCCCTTTCAATCATCAGATTGTGGTTAGAGCACCTGAAGTTAGACAGAATTTGTTTGTGTAGATATGGCATATATATATATATATATATGCTAAGATAGTATTCGGGATATAAAACTAACTTAAAATGTTTATAGCTTAAAGCTTTAGGTGTGTTATCAATATCCGAGATCCATTTCTGAGTAGAGCAATCTAGTAATCTTTGGGTAAAAACTCTGATGAATATGTCATCATTCCCAACAACATGCGCAACCCAAACATATCCAAATCCATATAGATAAAGCATATCTTTGATATGAGTTGCCGATGTGTTTCTCCCTACAGAGTCTAACCGCTAGAGCATGTCATAACATTGTTTCGGATATCTGTAATTATCCATAGGTGCAAGATTGAGCCGGTATCTTAAACAAAAGACCATGTAAGTTGTGCATAATGGTATGACAAGGGCTCTGAAATAGCTTGACGAATGATCCTCCAACAAAGCCTGTGGCGATGGAGGGGTCACAAGTAGGTCTAAATGGCATATGATGACCCCCATTTGCACACAACCACACATCCCATCTGTACAGTCTTCAACGTTACTCGCTTAGATTACTTTTTTTTTTATTACTTTAAATATAAAAGAAATAAAGGTTACAACTAATGAAAACAGCATCCATCCATATCAAAAGAACACAAATGATCAATATTGCCAGCTGCCTATAAATTAGGAACATTCAACACAAGAAGGTATCCATTTCCAAACTGACAAAACGCTCCCTACTGAATCCTAGTCGAATTTCTCTTTTTTTATTCTCAGGCCCCAAATGACAAAAAAGGTTATCTTTTAAGAAAAAATACGAAAACAAAACCTATATAACGCCTGAAACCAGTGTATTTTAGCTGCATTTTCTGAAATCAACACTCGGACTTTGTTATTTCTAAGTAAAAACAACAACAGTTTTTAAATATTATGTTCTTTTCTCAATAAACCTATAATTACCTACACAACATGAACATGTTTGTTCAAAGTTTATTTTCTAAAACTTGTTTCGTGGAAGTTCGTGAGATATGGTTTGAACAAACTTAGGGCTAAGGGTTTATAATGATAATTATCCGTTCGACTATATTAATGCATTAGGGCAGGATGCTAATTACCTCCCCTGCCAAACAATACTCTCTTATTTAAAGGTAACCGATGTAAACAAGGAAAATCAATTTTCGGTTTCTGTTTACTCACAGACTTCGCCATTTCTATTTGTGTATGTCTCCTGTAAGCACGTTACAACCGTTCGTTGAAGGTGAGTTTAATGTTGATTTGGTTCCACTTTCAATGATATCGTGATCAAGCGCAATCAAATTAATTGCCAATATACCTGCGTGTAATTGCTTAAATTAAAAATAAGTATGCATATCATCTGTATCTAATCTTCATTCTTTTCTCTTTTTATTTTCCACTATTTTCCTTTTTTTGCTTTGTTGGCCTTTCCCTGTCCTTTCGTCTCTCATCTTTCGGTTTTTGTTTATATTTGTTGGATTTGTTGTTTGAAAGGAAATAACTATTGATATCAATTTTACACCCAAATATTGGGTATAGCTAAAGCAAAATGTTATTTTTTTTTTATCAGAAAACAAAAGTAGATTTTTTAAAAATTGTTTCATCATTTTCTTTTTCAATCCATAGTTTCTATATGATGTCACTTTAGGGAAAATTGATAATTTTGACAGAGAACTTAGAGGGTATATTTACAGGTAGTGTGCATCATGTTAATTTGTTATTTAATCCTATTTGAAGTAACTTTCATGATATCTTGGAAAGTTATGATATATAACGGGAAAGCAACGACTTTTGACATGCTCAAGTTTAGTTCTTATTTCATTTCGAAAAGTATACTAAAAATATCACCATACATTATTTGAAATCAGTTTTTCTTTAAAAATGACAATAATTCTATTTCTCTTTTTAGACCAGTCCTAAGATATAGAAAATATAGTACAAGTATGAATTTCAACCAAAATATACATCAGAAAATTTGGGCCACCAAGATATAATTTATGAAGCAAAGGGTGAGAAATCAAATTAAACAATTTCCCTGAGAAACCATCTGTGAAGTAATTTACCAAAGTCAATGATAATAAAATACTCACCAGACGGTTTTTCAGGGAAATTTGTGGAAAAAAATGAGTTGTTGAAATATACAGGAAGTTATGATTTAACACACAATGTTTTAATGTTAATGCCTATGATAAGGGTTGGCGAGAAAATTTGGGTAAGTTCATCATATCGGCCGTTATTAAGGCTTTTCTGATAAAATTCCTGCATCATTTGAATTGATTTCTTAGGGGAGACAAAGTTTTAACAGGGGAAAGACATAGACTAATTTTGTACATTTTAAATAAGAAAAACCCCTTTTCATAAACAAAAAACAATGTATTGTTCATTTACTTCTGATGTTTATGCTCTGATTTATCTCAAGTGTATTGATTTAATTGATATCTAAAGAGCATCGGTTCAAATGATATCTGAGGTATATGTTTCAAGTAGTATTGAAATGGTTCACATAATGTTTAGCTTCAGTCCAATATGATATCAAGAGAGGTTTAAATGATATCTAAAAGCATTCTGATTGGTTCACATGATATCTGAAAGCTTTCTGATTGATTCAGTTCACATGATATCTATTAAGGCATGATTAATGCATACATGTAAATTATATTACAGTTTATTTAGTTGAAGTGTAGAATGACTGTATAGGAAGAGTTTGATCTTGGAGGTATATCTGTTTTGTTTCATGCAGACTGAAGCAAAAATGGGGTCTCAGCCCGAGTCTGTCCTTCTGTATGCCCATCCAAGTATGGAGAAGCTGGCGGAACAAGTCACTGAACTTTGCACCAAGTCACAGCGACCGAAATTCTTAGGTGCTGAACTCACAGATAAAAGAGCTACGGTAAAATAATTTGCTTATTTTTTTCCGTTGACACTGTACATTAATGCTTCACTTTGTCAGCAAGCTCAGGTTGGTTTTTCAGAGGTTTAATTGAATTGTGCACTGTATTTTGTTTGGTCAGGTTAGGAAGTTGTAAATCGTCAATCTCTTGAAGGGTCCCTGTGTATGAAGGGTCCCAGGTTTGATCCCCTTTAGGTGAGGTAAATATTACGGGACTAGACCACAAATCGGCGCTAGTACTGGTTTAGTATCTAGGAAGCAGTCATCGAGAGTGATCTTAGTAAGCTTCATGCTTCCTCTTCACAATCAATGTAAAATGAATAACTTAAAACCAAATTCTTAACTATTTCTCTAAACTCTATATTGTGGGTACTCATTTGATATGTTACAATCAGACTTATCAGATTTTCTTGTTAGAAAGTTACTTATGAGTGCCCACAGGATAGAGTTTGGTAATATGCAGATACGTCAATGTCTCTTGATTAAGTCAACTTGAATGAAAGATCTTTTTTAATTGTCTTAATTGTTGATTTATTATTTTTTGCATTTTGGAAAAAGAATGGCTTACAGTGCACCTAAAAGTCCTTAACTTGCATCCTTTAATTTCCTTTTAATATATTACACAATGCTACTGAACAAGTTTATATAGGTTTTACTGTAATGGTTAATTTAACCTAACTTAGCTAACCTATAACCCATTTTTAGTATTGTATGATATGATTTAAACACAAATCATTTAATAAATGTAAAGCAGAGTCAGTCTATTCATATGCTTAAATTATTGGTATATATGTTAATGTTTTAGAAACCACAAGTTTTTCCACATAGGGTTCGGCAAATGTGCCGAAACTATCGTTGGTAGCTTTAGCTTTATTGAGAAAATCATGGATAGGTGTACTGACTGCTGGAATAGAACTGAATTTGTTATAGAACTGGCATTATATCTTACTTCAATAGAGTCCTGCATTGTGGCTTCTCAGCATTAATTACTCTGCTTGCTTATTTGATAAGGCATGATTCATTAGTAGTGATCTGATACTCCTTAGCCTAGTGTTAGAGTACAGAACTTGAAATCACATGGTCGCAGCTCTAAACTTGGGTCCAGATCTCAGTGACGGCATTTGGATTTCCATGAGAGGCAGTCTCCTGACAGAATTTGCAAAGTGGCAATGGTTCTACAAGGCTTGACCAGCCTCATGGGCAGTCAATTATGGGGTGTTCCTCCATCATTTAGAGTCAGGCACTGTAACATGACTAAAATAATGAGTGAGTGCAATTCATGATTTTTTGTATTTTTCGGCAATGAATTCTAACACACCAGACAAAAACCTTTTTTGTTGAACCACAATTCATATTTGCATGCATTCTAATTGATTGCCTTAATCACGTTTTCCCCTTTAGGGCTGCCTATGTGTTGTGCACAATATTTGGAATGAACACTTTTAATGTAACCTTCATTCCCCATACGAAATCTTTTGACTGGTCTAACCGAGGGCAAAAACAGACACCAATTAAGAACCATACATGATTATACTTCTTTGTGATATAGATATTAGAAAACATTGTTACAAAAAGAGAAAATGCTTGATACAAGAATTGTCTCCCTTTGCAACACCAGTTTGTACTGAGGGTCCTGGGTTCAATCCCAGTTAGGTGCGTTGAAAATTGCCGGTATTAGCCCTCAAATTGGCACGAGTATTGGTTTAGCATCCAGGAAGCAGAAATCGAAAGTGAATTTGATAAGCTTCAAGCTTCCTTCACAATGGATATAAAACAGATAAGATAATTAATTTATTACTGCAAGAGATTCATATTTTGGCATAGACAAAGTAAGGGCTTATGGTAAACTTTGCTTCTATTCATACATTATTCTAGGGAGATGGTGCACCATTGGACAAAATTAAGGTACTAACATTTATTAACAGTTTGGCTGTTACACTACAAATAATTCCAATAACCCTTTAACAAATTTCTAACATTGGATGTATTTGACTGGTCCAAATTAAAACAACTGCAAATGACATTTAAAAAGTATTTAGAATACCATAATATTTATTTTATTGTATTTACTTTAAACATATTTTATTCAAGTAAAATACACCATTATATACATAACAGTGTTATATAAAAAAATATTGTGGGAAAAGGGTGAATGCTCACTGTTTTCTCCCAAAATGCTTCTTTTTTGCCTAGGTGATGTAACTCTAAAACAATTTTGGCTTTTACCCTAGTCTGCAAACACTGTTAGTTTAGGATTTGTCATATACTAAAACCTATAGTGTAATAAAATTATTGTAAAACCTACAGTCAAGGGTTCAATGCCTGACTGTTGTAAGGCCTTCACAAATGTAAAGCATTTACTATCGTCGGGCAGTGAACCCTTGTAGGGTAGCTAATGTAGAACCTGATAAATGTAGTTCATAAAATCATGTTGTCAAGGTAAAGAGATGATCATGTTTACACCTGTTCATGTCTTTTGCTTCTAGCATTAAAGGTGCTTGTTTACTGTAGAGCAGCTATACTGTTTCATGAGACGTAATTGAGAATAGGCATTAGAAGTAGAAATAGCTCATAGTTAATTTTCTAGAGCCTGTATACAATGAATAATTCAGCATCCAGATCCAAAAGCAATGCAAATTCAAGGGTTTGAAATTCATGACATACTGTCTGTGCACATTCTGAATCAATTTTGCATTCAATAGCTATTTTTCGTTATATATAAGACCGCAATATGTTTCAAAAACATTTTATTTTGACTGGAAAACTGTCTCATGTATGAACAAGCACCTTTAATGGTTCAATTCCAATAAAGTGCATCAACCTCTTTCATGTTTCTGCGTGTGGCATGAGTATTATGATGGCTGTTACATTAAAAGTGCATGCTGATTCCATTCATCAGACTCTACTTATCTATGTATGGCACGAGTATTATGATGGCTGTTACATTAAAAGTGCATGCTGATTCCATTCACCAGACTCTATTTATCTATGTATGGCACGAGTATTGTGATGGCTGTTACATTAAAAGTGCATGCTCATTCCATTCACCAGACTCTATTTATCTATGTATGGCACGAGTATTGTGATGGCTGTTACATTAAAAGTGCATGCTGATTCCATTCACCAGACTCTATTTATCTATGTATGGCATGAGTATTGTGATGGCTGTTACATTAAAAGTGCATGCTCATTCCATTCATCAGACTCTACTTATCTATGTATGGCACGAGTATTGTGATGGCTGTTACATTAAAAGTGCATGCTCATTCCATTCACCAGACTCTATTTATCTATGTATGGCACGAGTATTATGATGGCTGTTACATTAAAAGTGCATGCTGATTCCATTCACCAGACTCTATTTATCTATGTATGGCACGAGTATTGTGATGGCTGTTACATTAAAAGTGCATGCTGATTCCATTCACCAGACTCTATTTATCTATGTATGGCACGAGTATTGTGATGGCTGTTACATTAAAAGTGCATGCTGATTCCATTCACCAGACTCTATTTATCTATGTATGGCACGAGTATTGTGATGGCTGTTACATTAAAAGTGCATGCTGATTCCATTCATCAGACTCTACTTATCTATGTATGGCACGAGTATTGGGATGGCTGTTACATTAAAAGTGCATGCTCATTCCATTCATCAGACTCTACTTATCTATGTATGGCACGAGTATTGGGATGGCTGTTACATTAAAAGTGCATGCTCATTCCATTCATCAGACTCTATTTATCTATGTATGGCACGAGTATTGTGATGGCTGTTACATTAAAAGTGCATGCTCATTCCATTCACCAGACTCTATTTATCTATGTATGGCACGAGTATTGTGATGGCTGTTACATTAAAAGTGCATGCTAAACCCATTCACCAGACTCTATTTATACAGTATCAGCCTTTTCCATTTCCCACAATGTTTTCTGCCCTATCAGAAGATTATTTTTCAATTTCATCATGTTTTGTAATATCCTTTGCAAACTCTTTTAATTTGGGGCAGACCAAAAAAATTGTTTGGGAAAGGGTTAATAGAAGAATGAAGAATCAGCCTCATTTGCTCAGTGTGTAGAATGACTGACTTGGAAGACATTGAGTTATGTGGACCTCTCCTTTGCCTAGTGGTTAGAGATCAACTTAAAATCACATGGCCCCTCTCTGGGCAGTTTCACATTCCAGTGATGGCATTTGAATTTTTATGAGAGGTAGTCTTGAGACTGACTTATGTAATGCCAATGGTTTTTACCAGTCCTTATGGGCAGCTTGAGTATGGGGTTTTCCTTGATCATTAAGAATTTGGCATCATAACATAACTGAATTATATTGATACAATGTAACACCCATGTACAGGTAAATACATGTATATAGGTAGGGATATATACAGTATCTGGACCTCTGTGCCTCTATTTTGTCTGTGGCACATTAGAATAGACCTTTACCCTCATGTGTGATTTTGTTAGTGGTCGTATTGAAAGATTAAAAGCAGACGACAAATAGAAACATAATAATGAAGCTCTTACTATTGTATTCCATTGAATCCTCTAAAAGGTAAATTGGTACATAAATTTATTACAGAGAAGCATGGATATATTAAAGGTGCTTAGTTATAAATCAAATTTTCTTTAACCCTTTCCCAAACAACAAATTTTCCACTGTCCCAAATGGAAAGAGTTTACAGACAACATTTCAAAATGTGATGAAATTGAAAAATATTCTTCAGATAGAGCAGAAAACCTTGTGGGAAAAGGAGAAATTGCTCTTAGCGAGCAATTTCTCCTTTTCCCACAATGTTGTCTGAAGTCGTCTGCAGCAAAGTCGTCAAATGTCGTTATTGTTTAGAAAAGGGTTAAAACAGCTCAACAGCTCTACTGCTATGTGATGCCACTGAAGTCATGGCTATTAAAATTAGACAGTTTTAATTCTTCAGAGTGTGTCATACCGTGTATAAACTTCTACTTCTACTTCTATATGATACTTCCAACAATCATTCATGATTATTATTGAATTTTAATCCAAAAGAATGACATCGCTTTTGAGATCTACTCATATAAACTATACATTCTTAAATAGATACACACCTCCCCAAATAATTGTGCTTTCAATAGCTATTCTTAAGTATGTATCAAACCAAAAGACAAAAACTGTATTGTTTCAACAATATTTTATTTTGACTTTCTCTTCTGTGAAAAAGCACCTTTTAACATCACAATGTGGGAATGGAGGTCAAATTTTAGATTTTGAACCCCATTCCAGAATCTGACATTCAAGTGTACTGTATCTGTGACATCTACATATGCCCTTAGTATGACAGACACTGTACATACCTTATGAATCTCGCTACATTGACAAGACAAATATGTAGGGAATTAATTGAACTATTCAGTAACATCAAAGGAGCTATGCTCTGTTCATTCAGCATAACTCATTCCCTCATATTGGATATTGAAACTGGTCTGTATAGGAAGCTACAGCAGACAACAATTGAATTTATTTAGAAACCTTTATAGCACAATGAAATACCACTCACAAGCTACCAAAAGCACAAAATGTTGTAAAGATTTTTCTTTTTGAGTATATCACTGGTCCAAGCTAGAAGCAACACTAGAAGACATTTACAAATGTGTTTAGTATGAGAAAGAAGATTTTTCTTTGATAATTGTTAGATGTCAATGTGAAAATGTGAAACAAAAAGTAATGGTTTGCTTACTGGAGGTGTTAGCCTTACTCACAATTACACTTAGATTTTTCCTTCTGACACAGATGTTTCACAAACATTTTTCCACAACATTGTTAATCTGCAAATCTTGCTAATATAATATTATGCAATTGAACTTGTTGGCAGGATTATTCACAGGATACCAAAGATCCTGTATCTGTAGATGCTGACTTTGAAGATATGGTGATGCTATAATTATGTTATTCATGAAAACATTATCAAAGGTCTTGATAGGACAGACATATCAGATTTTTTGGCAAGCAATATATGTCAAATGCTGGTTTTTTTACCCTTATAGTACTGGAACAAACTTCATGCTTATGCAAACAGGTTGGATCCAGGCCAGCAGCCAAGTTAATTGGTGGCTGGTCTGTGATCGTACCTGTTTGCTTCTCTGAGTATCTTTCTTCATCAAAATTAAACAAATATTTAAGGTTTGGAAAGCAGATGACACAAAAATCTATTTCTAGACAATTAACCAGCATTCTAAGGGTAAATTCTGTATTGTTGGTTCATTTTGTTTGAGAAATCTATGATGATTATCAAAATAAATGAGCATTTTGAAAAGAATGCTCACACTTGTGGAGTTCAACAGAACACTATAGTATTAGTCCTTCACAAACGTGAAACACTTACCATAGTATTGAACCCTTGATTAATTAACTCTTATTAATAGACCTTCATGCTATACTCCAGTTTATTGTATTTTTCAGTAACCCTTTCATTTCACCCAACATCTTTGGTCTGGTGAACATGTTACACTTATCATTATATAGGATTTTATGTCATATACATAGTGTATGCTGTTACATATCCTTCTTTATATCCATGTATTTATTTAGCGATCCATCCTCTATTTATCCACTCATTCATCCGTCAGTCCCTCCCTTAGTCAGTCAATCAATCAATCAATCAAATAATTAATTAATCAATCAGTCAATCAATCAATCAATCAACTTCTCAATCAATAAATCAATCAATCAGCCAATTGATCCAACTAAATAAATATCAACCTTCCCATTCATCCACTCACTACATCAGTAGACAGTCAATTCCTATCCTCTATGTTAGAAGTTTGAATCAATTCTCATCATCCCCACCATCCTTAAATAGATGCCATGTAAATTGTAAATAGTACCATGTCTAACTTTTACTCTCCTATGCAGTTTTATGACGGGTTCAAATTGGAAACCATAGGAGAGTTATAGAATATGAAATAAAATTACATATTTTTTGTGATACGCCTCTAGAGCAATTGAAGTAATTGCCAATACAGAATATCACAAACAATTTATTATTTCTATTTCATATTTGGACTGATTGTGTCTTAATTGTTTCTAAAGTCTTCTGCTGCCAATGGGCTTATGGTAGAATACCCATAATCTGCCATTTTTTTTTAAAACTTCTTCTTTTGTTGGATTACTTCATTAAACTTTGTTCTCAGTAAACAAAGGTCTGGGCCAGAACTATTAAGCATAGGCGTAGGAGCCGGGGGGCCAGGGGGACCTGCCCCCCCCAATATCCAGACTTGGGGGGCCAGAGTATACTTTGGCCCCCCCAATATTCACAATGGAAGATGAAGATTTTTGGAAAGAAAACGATTCGGTCTGAGTTTGAGGAAGTAAAGGGTTCTGAACTTTTCTTAACCCTTAGAATGCTGAGTAATATTCGTAAACTATATTTTGTGTTGTCTGCTTTCTTAGAAAAAATGCAAGAAATGAAATTTAACAGCAGAATTAATATAAAAGTGTATTTTGTGCTTTATTTGATACCAATTCGCCTTTTGTTACGAACAATAACATTTTGACGTCATCATCGCAAATGGCAATCTGAATACATCAGGTTTATCCAATGAAATCTCAGCTCACGGAAAGTAGTTTGAACTAACGAAAACAATGATGCAAAACGTACTCTAAGCAGTCAGACCCTATATTGTATTTAAATATAAACTTATTTTTTGTTGGAAATTGTAGACGAACGCGTGGCTGTGACAGCATGGTGGCTGTCACTTTTAGTTATTATCGATACAATATGCTTTCCGCGTGAGATCGAGACTTGGCTTATCCTTTTTTCTTTTTCTTTTGGTTATTTTGTGTTAACTAAGATACACATTTTCATACACTTTCTTTGAATTTATTTAATGATATTGAATTTGTAGACGCATTATTAGTCATGAGAAAGTTTAGGAACATTTATTCTTAGACCGGTCTCATCTGAAGTTGGCCCCCCCAATGTTGAAAACGCTCCTACGCCTATGTTAAGGGTAAAGTGAATAGTTCCAGCCAAGACCATTATATACCGAAAAGGACCTAAGTTATCAGACAAAGGAAAGAAATCTAAAATGGCAGACCAAGGGTATTCTACATTAATCATTTACCAAACGACAAATTTTTTACTGTCCCAATTTGAAAGAGTTTTCAGAGGACATCTAAAAATGTGATGAAATCGAAAATCAATCTTCTGACAGGGCAGAAAACATTGTGGGAAAAGGAGTGATTGCTCGTTACAAGCAATTTCTCCTTTTCCCACAATGTTTTCCAGAGTCGTCTGCAACTAACTGGTCAAATGTCTTGACTGTCTGGTAATGGATTAAAGACGAATAAATGAAAGAAATAGTTGCTAGCTTGTATATAAACCTGTTGATTTTCTTCCAGATCTATAGGCCTGATGAAGGGTAATCAATAGTTACTTTAATGACATTTTCTCCTCACACCTTTTCAAAGGAGTTCACTTACAGTTATTCCCTCATAGTGGAATTTGTTACTTGTCCCACAGGTACCAGAAACAAGAAAAATGTGTAATGTAATATATATAAAGAACAATTATACATATATTCTTTTTTTTATACGGGTATCTTTGACTTGTCCTGACTCATAAAAATGTATATGTTTACATCCAAAGATAACAAAATAAATGTTTTCTTTGTTTTCTTTTCATACTTGTTATTACTTTTTGTAATTATCAGATTACATGTTTATCACAACTGTACATCGATTTGTGCTTTATGTTATCTTTTAGATGATGCACTTTTTATTTTGTTCTATTCCTAATTAAAAGCATCAGTCTGCAATTTGACTTAAAAGCAAGAGATACATGTATATGTTTTCCTTTATGATGTTTGATAGAAACCAAAGGATAAATTGCTCTTTTGTTATAATAGTTTCTCAGGTATTTTGCAAAAGATCAGGTTAAATGAATTATTATATGAAACCGGAGTATTTAGACACAACTAAATTAATGTGGAATGATTTTGTTTTAATTGTGACAACTTATAACATAGGGATTTTGCCTTTATTGCAATTGTCTCCTCATATCATTGGATTTGCAAAGCACTGTATTTGTTGTGTCTTTTTGTTTTATTGTTTATAGGGTAACTATTGAGTGAACAAATGAAAATCATTATCCTTTCCTTTATCCTTGACTTAAAATCTTTTAGTTACTTTATGGTCAACAAAATCATACTAACAAATGCAGAAATTTCTCATGACAAGCCAATTAATGTATCTTTTTCACAATGATTTCCTTGTTTATTGATAAGTTATATAAGAGTTTGCCATTAACACATCCTTTAAACAGTGTATGATTTTTCATTTATGCTTATGTGATTTTTAAAATGCTTAGTAGTAGCATTCTTGTTGTTGATTTTACAGATGTGATCTAGATGTTTATGTTTGTTTGATGTTTAAGTTACAGAGATGCATTCTAAGTGTTGAACATTTTACGTTGACTTCATCATTTAAAGATATAGAGATGCTTTTCAGATGTTGATCATTTTATTTTTATTTGATGTCTTATAAAGATTCATATATGCATTCTAGAAAGTTGATCGGTTAAAGAGAATAATAGGTTAGTGACGTTAATGGGTTTTTCGGGCAAGGCGTAGGAATTTATATTCGGCTCACCCAATAAATACCGAAGCCGAGCCCGAAAAACTTAACCCATTAAGGTCACTATAACCTATTATTCTGTTTATCCCTTTACATACCTTTAGAATACCCAATTTCAACAAAACAACAGAGAAAACAGCTTTTATAAAACGCAAATTAGTCTGCGTGAACAAGCATGAATAGTAGTCACGAGACAAATCTTGATGTCATAGTGTGACGTCACACGATGAAAAATGACGTCTCTCTATGGTAGAGTGGGTAAATCTTGATAAGGCATACATATAGGGGTGATCGAAAAGGTATGGTGGTTTATATAATATGTATGTCCTGAGAGTGTTAATTGTGGAGGATATGACATGTGTTTATTTTGTGTAAAAAAGTAATGAAACCGGAGATTTGTCTTTGTGACGTATATTTCCCTAACTAATCTAAATATAGAATTGTTCTTTAGTGCAAAGAGGCTGCAAATAGTTCCGAGTAATACCTTCGATTTCTTTAAATTTAGTGATCATCAAATGACGATTTGTAACTTGAAACATTAGATGGACCAAACAGTATCGTTTCACTTCATATAATTTTACTCCGATGGACCAGTTTTTTGCGTCGCTTGACCATATGCAAATGAAGGAGTCACATGTCAACTAACCGTGAATCACTTAGTTTTCACGGAACTCCTTTTCACGGCACCTTTTGCACCATGTAACGGGATAAAATGTTTTTTATGTTTAATATTAGCAGATGCATTCTTGAAGTTGATCACTTCATGTAATCTGGTGTTTGACATTTCTAGGGTTCAATGCAATCCTATAGTAAGTGCTTTATGTTTGTGAAGCACTTACTATAGTCTTGCATTGAACCCTCGATTTAAGGCTCACTACCAATTTGTTTTATCTGTTCTATTCATTGGATGTTTCAGCTTCACAGATCTATGTCAGGTCCAAGCCTTATCAGTTCCACACAGCGAGCCGTTGAGTTCCGTAAGACAATCACCTGGGGCCAATTTCAGGACGGCTTCCCAAATCTCTTCATTCAAGATGTACATCTTATGGCAGGGAGGGATGGTAAAAACTTTTTTTTATCATATTTCAAGCGTGGAACAATAGTTGTTGATTCTCTGCATGATAATTTTAAAACGTTTCACTTTCTATATCTAATTGTAGTGAGACATCGCACTCTAATGTGATGTTGTTTTCTTGTCAAACATGTGAATGAATATGTATCCATTTGAAGGCTAGTGTATTCATGCCCTAAAGAGGCATGTATTTCTCACAATATATCCATTCATCTTCAAATGGTCTTATAGTTAACTGTTTTTACCACCCGCTGACAACATTTTTTTTACTTAAAGGAGAAGAATTTAAAAAACCTTTGTTAACATATTATGAAAAACCTTTCAGTTCTGCTGTCATGATATTGAGGGTTAAGTGCAATACTATAGTAAGTGCTTCATGTTTATGAAGCACTTACTAGAGTCTTGCATTGAACCCATGATACGTGAATGGATTGAAAAAGGATTGTATGAGAGAGGCTATTGAATTGCCATCAATGAAACACTAAATTTTCTGGATTTCTTTTTCAGTAATATTCCTTGGCAGTTTCCATTCCCCAGCTGTGATATTTGAACAGCTCTCTGTGTTGTACATGTTTCCAAGGTACTGATACTTCTTTATACAACTTTCAACTTTAAACAGTTTTTGTTTCATGGGTTCAGTGCAAGACTATAGTAAGTACATGATTCACAAAGTTAACATGATACACTTCCGGATCTGAATAAGCTTTCCAGTCATTATATGATACCAAGGATAATTTAAGGGGAACTAATTCAGACTGGTGTCCGTGGTCTAAATATGATTTGACTTTTTTTAAAAACTAATTTACTTTACAATGATTGGAACGGAAGCTCAAAGTTAATCAAATTCACTCTCAATATCTGCTTCTTGGATACTAAACCAGTACTCATGCCAATTAGTGGGCTTGTCCTGGCAATTTTCACCTTCTGGCTTGCTTGCTTCTAATGGGGATCGAACCAAGGACCCTGGGTACAAGAGGCTTGCGCTCTTTATCACTACACTTTTGTCGCCTGTCAGAAGTCAAGAGCAGAGTGTGTGTGTGTGTGTGGGGGGGGGGGGGATTAAGGTCTATTACATATTATAGTATTTCCATAACTATTAGCTAAAACTATTTTATATAAATTGAGGGATAATAAAAAAGTAAGCTAGGGGAATACACCTTATTTGGACCTTCTTTGTTGGAACTCATATACATTATGTCATTGAGACATGTCACATGATAACCAGCAATAAAGAAGTTTGAAAACTTTTAAAGAAGTAAGCTAGGGGACTGAAAAGTTAAAACTGATACAGTACTTGCTTTGTATGATATTCTTGATTTACTTTTCAAGTGTTATTTCTTCTCTAGCATTACCTTCATTGTTTAATCTGTCTCTCAGTATATCATGTGATGACTGTTGGTATGGCGCTAGTGTTTATTCTGCAACTATTGAGTATTAATGATAAGTATATAATTATTGATGCTTATGAACCCTTAGAATGCTGGGTAATATTTTAAACATAGATTTTTGTGTCATCTGCTTTCCAAAACCTTTAGTATCTGCTTTATTTCGCTGAGGAAAGATACTCAGAGTAGCAAACAAGTTAGATCACCCACCAATTTACTTTGTGACTGGCCTGGATCTAACCTGTTTGCATAAGCATGAAGTTGGTTCCAGCACTATAAGGGTTAGTCTTTTGTAACATACAGATACCTGGCTCGCTCTTTCAACTTTATCCTTCCCTACTTTCCCACTGGAACCATGGAGAGGGTGGACACTGAGGGTCAGATAGCCACTGCCAAGGTCAGTATTATATGTCAGACAAGAGAAAATATGCTTCTCTATCTGAGTTATGGAATTTATCCAATATCATTTGCATTTCTTTTACACAAACACTTTAGACCTTTAGTTTAAACTAATTTATTTTACATAGATTGTGAAACAAGTTCTTCCAACTTAGATAAATCACTTTTGATTCTGCTGCTTCGATACATAACCAGTACTCACGCCGAATGTGGATTAATGAAAGTAAATTGCAAGGCAGATCCTGCTACTCCCAAGGTTGATGCACTACCCCTAGACCATTGTCCTCCACTAGACCTTTGAGACAAGGGAATTACTTATTCAACACCATTGAAACACAAAATCAATTGTTAAAATTTCTAATTGATCCTCTGTCTGAATGGTATTGTAAAAGCAGATATTTCAAGACAAGGAAATATCTTATTTTTGCTCTATATGTTTTAACTTTTGATTCCATATGCAATGAAATATCAAGTCTTTAGATGTAATCTGAATTTCTGCACAGGGACAAAGTGACCAATATCTGACTGACACTCACATACATGTACAAATGTCTTCACGATTTAGTTCTTGAAATATAAAGACTTTGAAAGGAAGTAATTACTAAACTGTTGACCTCAACCGATGCATCATGTAGCCTAGAAATGAAGAAGGGCTGCCTATAAAGTACCCTGAGGTGCTGCTGGCAGGATTTAATATAAGGTAACAAAAGTTAAGGTAACGTTTTCGTAATGCAAATATAGATATCTGGGAAAAGGGGCCTCCGTGGCCTCATTGTTAGAGAACAGTACTTGGAATCACATGGCCTCTTTTCACTTGGGTTCAATTCCCAGAGACAGCACTTTGATTTTCAACAGAGACAGCCTCTAGACTATCTTACATGATGCTGATGGTTCTTCTTGGCTTGACAATCCTATGTGGGCAGTTAAATTTGGGGTCTTTCTCAAACATTATGAGACAGGTTTGCAACATAGCTGAATTAATGTTGATGCCAGGTAAAAGCCAATACAGATACCAACTCGAGGGTTCAATGCAAGACTGTAGTAAGTGCTTCATAATATGAAGCACTTACTATAGTACTGCATTGAACCCTCGAACTAGAAAAGCTATAAAAGTCAGTTCGAAAGGTTGTAATGCTGTAAAAAGCTCATCAAGGAAGCACAAGTAATAATCCCTTCTGTCTTCATTTCAGACACTAGCCATCATGATGTCCGGAATTCCCCTAACGGCACGGGGGCCGTCCCAGATCTGTATCTACGATATTCATGCGCTACAGGAGAGGTTCTACTTTTCAGACAATGTGATTCCGCGGTATGGGAAATTAATCTTTGTTTTTGTACCTACTCTACAATTTGAAACATCCATTTTATCAAGTTTTTGTACTGGGTGGTTTCTACCTAAAATCCAAGGAAACTGCATTTTCTTTTTAGTTTACTTTTTGTAATCTTATTATGCCTTCAATTAGATCCAGTCAACAATTTTCATACAGGATCTTCCAAGGGAAGTGACTTTATATGACTCTTTAACTGTATGATAATGGAAATTATATCCATTTTTCAAAATTGAACATTGCAGAAGCATTAACATGTCAAAGGGAGATCAATAATTATTGAAATAATTCCACAACCAGGTCCAATGATGCAATAAGCTATCATGAGTGCTGTCCCTTAAACCATATAAGGCATATGCACTTTACATCTATCATAAAGCCTAGAATGTCTAAACAAGTGGATGTGACAAAGTGCTTTGCTTTATATGTTACAAAAACTTCAAAGAACATTCTTTTTGGTATGTACGAATAAGAATAACGTCACTCTAGGGGATATAGAAGAAATGGAAAAGCAAGGAATTTCACTTCTCATCTTCTCATTTCAATGGCTTAACTCTTTACAACCTGCAGATGACATTATTTTACTTGAAGCAGACGACATTTTTTATTAACTTTCAGTTCTACTGCTTTGATATGGGAATAGATTGAAAAAGCATTGAGGCAAAAACTTTTTCCCAAGATGATTTTTGAAAGTCGTCTGCTGAAAGACACAAAAATGTGGTAATAGGTGATAATGTGTTCATCAGCAAAGTAATCATTCAAATAAGCATTAATTAAATGATTTGGTAAGAGATTGAAATTGATATTTCAAAACATGCAATTCCTAGTGATCAATCAATCAAGCTTGTATTGATATCAATATGATACCATTTCAGGTTAGAGTCGGCCATTCCGTTGCTATTGGAAACTATCCAATCACTCTCTGACAAGGACAATGTGGTTTTTGCATTTCCGGATGACGGTGCATTCAAGCGGTTTCATCAGTTCTTTCCAGGCTTTGATCTGATCACATGTATCAAGATTCGCAATGGCAGCAAGCGGATAGTTTCGATAAAAGAAGGTAGACAGATGAATACTTTTTTTTTTAACAATGCCCCCAATAGGAGAGTCGGGCCTGTGTGGCCTTGTGATCTGAGTACATAACTTGAAATCATGTGGCCCCTCCCCGCTAGGACTCAAATCATGTGGCCCCTCCCCGCTAGGACTCAAATCATGTGGCCCCTCCCCGCTAGGACTCAAATCATGTGGCCCCTCCCCGCTAGGACTCAAATCATGTGGCCCCTCCCCGCTAGGACTCAAATCATGGGGCCCCTCCCCGCTAGGACTCAAATCATGTGGCCCCTCCCTTTAGGACTCAAATCATGTGGCCCCTCCCCGCTAGGACTCAAATCATGTGGTGGACCCCATGTCCCTCGCTAGGACTCAAATCATGTGGCCCCTCCCCGCTAGGACTCAAATCATGTGGCCCCTCCCCGCTAGGACTCAAATCATGTGGCCCCTCCCCGCTAGGACTCAAATCATGGTGATGTCATTTGGATTTTCATGATAGGCAGTCTCAAGACTGACTAATGGAGTGGCAATGGTTCTACCCTCGCTTGAAGAGCCCTTATTGGCATTTGAGTATCAGGTCTTCCTCCATCATTTAGAGTCGGGCATTGGAACATAGCTGCTATAATGTGATGCAATGTAAAACCCCATATAGATGAAAAAGGGGAGTCTTTTAAAGCCTTTTTTGGAGACAGTATTTGGTTTGGAATGCCAATAAGCAGATGAATTCTATCAGCCTTTGACCCATTCCCCATATTGGATTTTTTGATGGTCAAAATTGAAATAACATTTACTGTCCTCCTGTTTTTGTAAACAGCTTTCCGGATTCCTTGTCAGGAACAAACAACACCATTTTGTCTTTTTTATACAGTTAACTATCCCTTGATATGATTATCCCTGTCTTTGCAATGAAACATTTAAAGTCAGAGGAGAAATATTTAGATCTTGCAGACATTTTCGATAGCAATTTAAAACGTCCAGTAGTGATAAAAGTGTTGAAAGGATCAAAATGTCTGTTTTGCATATCTCAGCCCTTTACGAGATAGGGTCGATGATATTAGATCTACGATAGAGGTTCTTTGCTATATGTCCATCATACAATTTAATACTTTACGATATCTTCATTTGGTGAGTTACGATTCGATGCAATATGATATGCTACGATACCATTTGGGATCTGATACTTAATGATATGTTAGGAACCATATACACTGGTTTGTGGAACTCATATGATAGGACAACTGTAGCTCTCTGAAGGAAACTTATTTGAAGCTTTTATAAATCACAAATCAATTGTTTATTGGCTTTTCTTCATACTAGGTGATCCAAAAGACAAGCATGTGGTTATTGTTGATGACTTGGTCCAAACAGGGGGAACTCTTAAAGAGTCAGGCAAGGTGAGTGTAATTTATAAAGGAGTTGATGGACTGGGGTTCTTGATCAACTGCATCTTTTTGAATAAATATTTGCGAAATACTCTTGTATTCTAGCCTAGTGTAACCTTTATGAAGCTTTTATGCAAATTTGAAAACCTCATGCATTGTTATAGAGAACATGACAGTATTTGAATAGACAACAAAACCAACTAGTGGAAGAAATTGTTTTTTCGCTGATCAGATGGGATTTTGTCTTTTAGAGGTTTAGTTGCACAGGTTGTTGCATAAGTATTTTATTATAATTATTCTTATTATTATTACTATTATTATTATTTTTTTTTTATATATATATATATATGGGTTTTACATCACATCAACATTATTTCAGTTATGTAGTGATGACCGACTCTTAATTATTATTATCATTATCATCAGAATTTATATCACCAGTATCAATATTATTATTATTACTTTCAGGCGCTCTTGGAGAAAGGCGCCAAGTATGTCAGTGCCTTTGTCACCCATCCTGTGTTTCCAAACGAAAGTTGGCGCAAGTTTTCTGAAAACGACGTCAAGTTCGAGAACTTCTGGATTACCGACTCCATCCCACACGCTCGAGACATTTGTCAGCACGAACCCTTCAGATTGCTCTCCCTTGCAGGTCCCATTGCGAACATGCTGATTGGATATGACTTAAAGCAGCAAACTTGAGTCTATACTGCTATTAGTTAATAGTTATAGTAAATCATTGACACATGTCTTATATGGGTCCACTTCATCAGTGGTGTACCAACATTTGTCAGTTACTTGCAGGGATGGCAAAATCTGATTTGAATTATCTTGTTTGTAAATACCAAATCTTTTACTGCACTTGTCCATATAATAGTTATGAGGTAATGTTAGTAAAGATTCACTTATCCATGAAGGCTTTCAGACAAGCTGGATAATACAGACAATTGATTTTGCCATCCCTGTATGGGGACATATACTGGTGAGATGTTGTCCTGAGTTTGTCTCATTTAAACATATAGATTCAGAGGTATAGATAAGAGGGGTAAATGTTCTTCTTTATTGCTTTTCTTAACTCATTGGTGTTGATACTCCTTAGATCTGTGGGTTTTGTAGTGGGAGTGTCCTTTGGGCGAGACACTGCAGAGCACTGCCTAGTACTGGTGAAATCTAGGACAACAGTCAATTAATTGAATAACTGTTGACGGGGTGAACATAAGGGTACTGTTTTACTAAACAATTTATGCTTAAAATTTGTGTGAGGTCAAAAAAGCATTCCTTTTTTTTTTCAATTTTGGGCTAAGCAATATTGCAAAGAAACACATTGTTAGAATCCCAATGATGTATCACATTGCAATATTGTTCTTTCATCTAGGATCTTATCCATATTTATCAGTTGTGACTTAATCAAAAATGACCCTTTAGTTGTTTAGTAAAATGGTACCCTGATTACAATTGAACTCTTTTGATTTGTCCTTGCGAGACAATTTTTATTAGTATCAAAACAGTAGAATTTGTCTAATAGTTTTTGAAGTGTTTGAAGTACGGTATTGAAAGACAATCATGAGCCCCCTTATATGGACCTCTGAGTTATACAATTGTACTATTTGTGGTTTTGATGCGGGTCCAAATTGATAATATTAACTTTCGTTGGTTGTATGAAACGGCATCTTTACACTAAACACTGAAACTTACTTTGACAGGCTTACCAAAAAACAACTTCTCTCTTTCAATTCACATCCAACTTGCCAAGCTTTACTAACTCAGTCATACCTGAATGATAAGAGCACTGAGTTTTATTACATTGTATTTAGATCATGTTTGCTGAATTGTTAGATACCACTTAACCCTTTCCCAAACAATAACAACATTTGACTACTTTGTTGCAGACGACTTTAGAAAACATTGTGGGCAAAGTAGAAATTGCACGTAACAAGCATTTTTTCCTTTTCTGACAAGGTTTTCTGCTCTTTCTGAAGAATATTTTTCAATTTGGTCACATTTTGGAATGTCGTCTGCAAACTCTTTCAATTTGGGACAGCCAAAAATTCGTTGTTTGGGAAAGGATTAAAGTGCAGTAAGGGAGAATGTGCATGTTTCATAATTGTGTTGTTGTGGTTTGAAGATAACTTTCTGTTCTATCAAATTTAATCGGTGTTATGATGCAGGAGTATAATAAATGCTTCACAAACATGAAGCGTTTACTTTAGTCTTGCACATAATCCTAAATCTAGCATACTCAAGACATTGTTGCACTGAGAATTCCATTTTGATTAGCGAGATATTTTGTTTTAGTAAAGTTTGCTTTTAAACCATTTCTGTTATGTCAGGTGTTGTCAGTGGTCCAATGGAGTGGAACAGAATATGTCCCATGATCTTCTTATTAGCAGGGATGGCAATTTCAATTGTCCCTATTGTCCAGCTTGTCAAAAAGCTTAAATAGACAAGCGAATTTTTACCCAAATTTGTATCCAAATTTGATATATAATCATTATACTGACAAGTGCAGGAAACTTTTATGCATTTATAGACAAGTGTAGAAAAAGATTTAGCATTCATGGACATGTAAATCAAAATCAGATTTTGCCATCCCTGCTTAGTCGTTAAAGTTAGGCCTTTGTAGTCAAAAGATGTATGGAAGTATTTCCTTTTGGCGTTTATTTCTCTATGTTATTGATCAGTTTCTTTTTAAAAAATCATAACTATGTACTTAAAGATACATGTAATGAGATTTAAAAAAATATTCTAGTGTGCCTTCCACAGGCCTATGTATATGGAGAAAATGAAATTGCAATATATTATGATTGTTGTTGTATTGTATTGATTTGTTTGTAATTCACTAGAATTTTTATCATTTTGTAAAATAAAAAGGGTAGATGCACTTGTATTCAGCATATCAAATTTTTTTTTATGAAGAAGTATTTTTATCTTCAATATGCATGTTCCGGATTATCCTATTATCACTTCCTATGCAAGACCGTCAGTGAATCTTTGTGGGGATACCAAATCCAAATGTGTAACCCTTGACCAAACACTAAATTTTCGACTGTCCCAAATTGAGAGAGTTTTCAGATGAAATTTGAAAATGAATCTCTTGATAGGGCAGAAAACATTGTGGGAAAAGGAGAAATTGCTATTATCAAGCAATTTCTCCTTTTCCCACAATGTTTTCCAGAGTAGTCTGCAACAAACTGGTCAAATGTCGGTATTGTTTGGTAATTGGTTAAAGCATTCTGGGAAAGGGGGCCTTGCTCTCGGGTACATTGCCTGCAAATAGCCAGAGAACAGTAGTGTGGAAAACACTAAAATCACTTGTTCGTGCAAGGCAGATACTTTCCTGTGACAACGTCAAATTTATACCTTCTCATAAATGCAAGGCAATTACTGCCCTTGTGACAACGTTTTTACCTTTTTGTAAATACACCCATATCCTTGTGAACGGTGTTTCAGAAAACAATCCAAATAGAGTTGAATCAGTTTGTTGTACATTTTGAATGAAAGTGATTTTATTCTGGCTTAGAATATGAAGTCATGCTATATATAACGTATGCAAAGTCGCCATATAAATTAACTTCGGGGAAATGTCTCTTTGGAGAAATAACCGTCACCCGTAAATAGTATGTGTATATTCAATGAAAACTGTAACTAAATATTAATCATTTGGTAATGGAATGAAAGAACTAGTTCCTTATATCTGCAAGGCCCGATGCTCAGGGAATAATGCCAAGGAATTCAAGGGGTAGGAATATCATATACGTAATTTTTATTTCTCTCATTTCCTTTTACAGAACACATAAGGATATTATAACATGAAATATAATGTAAACAAGGCGTCTGGTTTTTTCTGATTGATTTCTATCTCTACCTCTATATCTACATCTCTATCTCTACATCTTTATCTCTACCTCTCTATATCTACCTCTCTATCTCTATACCTACATCTCTATCTCTATATCTACCTCTCTATCTTTATATCTACTACTCTATCTCTACATCTTCATCTCTACCTCTATATCTACATCTCTATCTCTACATCTTTATCTCTACCTCTCTATATCTACCTCTCTATATCTACCTCTCTATCTTTATATCTACCTCTCTATCTCTATATCTACCTCTCTATCTTTATATCTACTACTCTATTTCTACATCTTTATCTCTACCTATATTTCTACATCTTTATCTCTACCTCTATATCTACATCTCTATCTCTACATCTTTATCTCTACCTCTCTATCTCTACATCTTTATCTCTACCTCTTTATATATACATCTCTATCTCTACATCTTTATCTCTACCTCTCTATCTCTACCTCTCTATATCTACCTCTCTATCTTTATATCTACCTCTCTATCTCTATATCTACCTCTCTATCTTTATATCTACTACTCTATTTCTACATCTTTATCTCTACCTCTATTTCTACATCTTTATCTCTACCTCTCTATATCTACCTTTCTATCTTTATACCTACCTCTCTATATTTACCTCTCTATCTTTATATCTACCTCTCTATCTATATCTACCTCTCTATCTTTATATCTACTACTCTATTTCTACATCTTTATCTCTACCTCTATTTCTACATCTTTATCTCTACATCTATATCTACATCTCTATCTCTACATCTTTATCTCTACCTCTATATCTACCTCTCTATCTCTATACCTACATCTCTATCTCTATATCTACCTCTCTATCTTTATATCTTCTACTCTATCTTTACATCTTTATCTCTACCTCTATATCTACATCTCTATCTCTACATCTTTATCTCTATATCTACCTCTCTATATCTACCTCTCTATCTTTATATCTACCTCTCTATCTTTATATCTACCTCTCTATCTCTATATCTCCCTCTCTATCTTTATATATACTACTCTATTTCTACATCTTTATCTCTACCTCTATTTCTACATCTTTATCTCTACCTCTATATCTACATCTCTATCTCTACATCTGTATCTCTAACTCTCTATATCTACCTCTCTATCTTTATACATACCTCTCTATCTTTATACCTACCTCTCTATCTCTATATCTACTTGTCTATCTTTATATCTACCTCTCTATCTCTATATATACCTCTCTATCTTTATATCTTCTACTCTATTTCTACATCTTTATCTCTACCTCTTTTTCTACATCTTTATCTCTACCTCTCTATCTTTATACCTACCTCTCTATATCTACCTCTCTATCTTTATATCTACCTCTCTATCTTTATATCTACCTCTCTATCTTTTTATCTACTACTCTATTTCTACATCTTTATCTCTACCTCTATTTCTACATCTTTATCTCTACCTCTATATCTACATCTCTATCTCTACATCTTTATCTCTACCTCTCGATATCTACCTCTCTATCTCTATACCTACATCTCTATATCTACCTCTCTATCTTTATATCTACTACTCTATCTCTACATCTTTATCTCTACCTCTATATCTACATCTCTATCTCTACATCTTTATCTCTACCTTTATATCTACCTCTCTATATTTATACCTACCTCTCTATCTCTATATCTACCTCTCTATCTTTATATCTACCTCTATATCTTTATATATACTACTCTATTTCTACATCTTCATCCCTACCTCTATTTCTACATCTTTATCTCAACCTCTATATCTACATCTCTATCTCTACATCTTTATCTCTACCTCTCTATATCTACCTCATTATCTTTATACCTACCTCTCTATCTTTATACCTACCTCTCTATCTCTATATCTACTTCTCTATCTTTATATATACCTCTCTATCTCTATATCTACCTCTCTCTTTATATCTACTACTCTATTTCTACATCTTTATCTCTACCTCTATTTCTACATCTTTATCTCTACCTCTATATCTACATCTCTATCTCTACATCTTTATCTCTACCTCTCTATATCTACCTCTCTATCTTTATACCTACCTCTCTATCTCTATATCTACCTCTCTACCTCTACCTCTCTATATCTACCTTTCTATCTCTATATCTACCTCTATATCTACCTCTCTATCTCTACCTCCCTATCTATATCTCATAATTATATCACTATCTCAAAGAGCACTCCCTGTGTTCATCGTGTATGTTTCGAATCGGCGTGTTCTCATTTCCTATGCTGCTCCGATCAACGCGTTACGCGTTATGTGGATATCAACTCAAAATAGATTCTTCATCCTTCAGGAATACGGGGTTCATTCTTAGGCATATCGACGAAAAATGATTCGATGGAGACAATGTGATAAACGGTCAGCATTTTGACAGCATTTATGCTTTTGATTTCTGTTGGCCTTTTTTCCATCATGTTCTCGAAAACAATGGACGTCGTTTCAAACAACATGTATACAAGTACGTCCTGAATGTGAATGGTAACTAAATATGATTTTTCTGGGTAAAGATTGAGAGAAATCCTTCCAAACGTACCAACTGCTGCCTTCAGGCGTAGTGTAGTGAATTCACTGTAATAAAGGAAGGATCCTTCGTATGCTGGATAATTTTCTAAAAATATATTTTTTTGTCGTCTGCTTTCCAAAACCTTATATATCTTCTTAATTTATATGAAGAAAGATACTCATAGTAGCAAACTGGTCAGATCACAGGCCAGCCGCCAATTTTTTTGGCGGCTTGCCTGGATCTAACCTGTTTGTAGAGCCTGAAGTCGGTTCTAGCACTTATGGTTTAAAAAGAAAAGCCGGCATGTACTTATCATATCTGCTTAATAGACCACTTTTAATGTTTATTAAAGTTCATATATTTCCTTCGGTTAGCTGGTTTTGAACGAAAGTCAATCCCCCTTATCAAATGTTTCATTAAAATCCGTATTATCAATCACTTGGTGTACGTCACGTGTTTACGCGTGCTGCAATCTACTTCAAAAAATCAATAAATCAATTGATATACTTTCATTTAAATTCAATCTTCTGCTGTGAAATATATTTACCGTTTATTTGATTATCATAATCCGTTTATTAAAGGTATTGATTATCTGAACATTATTTTGAATTTGAAATCAAATGTTGACTTAAAATGGACTTGGGACTCTATCCTCTTTAACCTATTTCCACGCATTAGAATTTTGGACTGATCCAAATTGGAATCAAACGCAGATCACATATGAATAAGTGATACAGAATGAAAACAAATGAAATATATTTTCGTTGTAATATCAGTTATGCCTAATTAAGAAAAAAGTGATGAACTTACTGATTAAAAGCAACCTTTTCCTATTGCCGCAATGATTTCTTATTTGGATTACATGTATTATAGCTGAAATTCATACATTTAAGATTAGGGTTGACTAACCGATATATACTAAAATTTGAGATTAGAAGGAAAGGTTTTATCAATGATGGTTTGAAGCATTTGCATATATTAACCCTTATAGTGCTGGAACCGACTTCATGCTCGTGCAAACAGGTTAGTTCCAGGCCAGCCGCCAATTGAATTTGCAGCCGGCCTGTGATCTAACCTTCTTGCTACTCTGAGTTTCTGTCCTCATCCAAATTAAGCAGATATTTAAGGTTTAAGAAAGCAGACGTCTCAAAATGTATGACTAGAAAATTACGCAACGTTCCTATGGTCAAAGGAAAGTGTTTGTTTAATCGAAGATGGTTTGAAGCCTTTACATATTTAAATCATTTAAACGTCAAACGAGGACGTAAACTTCTAAAACCCGTCAACGGACGGAGAGCTTCGTGTATTAAACGGCAGACATTCGAGACAAACGCATATACCAATTCATTTAAAATTGGGCGCTTTAGCTAATTTGAAAAGATACATTAAACTCGGACTAATCCAACTTCAGTAACTATAGCGTTATAAAGTACAGAGGACATGCGCGACATATTTGTGTTTGTGTGGTTGAGTTGTGGAATTTTGGACGTTTTCATCGAAGGTAATAATCTTGAGTCAAGTTTCACTAAAATATCTTTGAATTGAAGACTAAGTTGATTGAGAAGACTTTCTGTCTTTTACGATATTTCTTATCGAACAAAGACACGTGTATGCATGCGAAACAAGCATTAAACGTGTTCTTCCTTCCTATGGTTTACTATTTTCGTTCGTTTAAATTTATACATCATTCTGATTAATTTGAGGCTTTCGTCTGATCATAAATTTTGTCTTGTTCTTCTGTTGTTTGTACACTTTCTTACGTAACGTTTCTTTTTATTTCACGTAGTAAAGTTTATTAATCAAAATGAGAGCTTAATCTTCTATTTTTACTTATTTGTCTTTTATACTTCTAGTTTATTTATCAGAATAAGAATTTCGTCACCTGTTTCTTCTTTTTTATAAGTGTACATATTCTTTATCAAATTTAGATGTTTTCTATCTCAGCTTTTTCATCCTTATTTTACGAAAATACTTCTTTTAAGATTGGGTTTCTTTCCCTACGTTTATATGTACTCTTTCTTAACTCTAATAATGCTGGAACCGACTTTGTGCTAATACAAACATGGTGGATCACGTCAGCAACCAATTTACTTGGCGGCTGGCCTGGATCTAACCTGTTTGCATAAGCATGAAATCGGTACCTGCACTATAAGGGTTTACCCACTACCAAAATACGAGCAATTTTTCCTTCTCCCACAATGATTTCTGTCTCTTCAGAAGATTATTTTCCAATGTAATCACATTTTGAAACGTCGTTTGCAATCTCTTTCAATTTGAGACAGTGTAAAAAAGAATTGTTTGTTAAAGGGTTAAACAAAAGAAATATGTCTGTCTATAGAAGTCCATTTCTTTTCGTTATACACATGTACACATGTTTTCAGGCGCCAGTCCGAAGTTTGACAACAACCTGAACGACAAGTACACTATTTTCGAAGACCATGGTGCCGGTAATAGCGTTGCCAAGGTAGTGTTTGATGACAATGATAATGCAGACAAACTGGTACTAGATATGATCTTCAACGAGTATTTCTCGTTTGTGGACAACGGCGATAGAACAGGTTCGGCTCCATCAATACAACGACCAAGAGGGCCCTGAATCAATGCATAGCTCCCAGAATCCCCCCCTCTCTCTATATATTTATAATTCACAGTCTCTTTATATAGTATTCATTGATTCAGGTCCCTGTTCAAAGAGCGGATGATATAAATAGAGAATCGATGGTTGGTGTCGTGAATCGGAGATGTTATCGGACAAGGCGTAGGAATAGTATCCGGTGAGCCGAAGCCGAGTACGGTAACACGTTCTATTCAAAGATACCAACGATCTATTCTGTTTATCGTGTGAAAGACTGTGGTCCAGGGGGAGAGCATGGGCCTTCGGACACGAGGTTCGTGGGTTTCGCCTTGTAACTTTTCATTAATCCACATTCGGCGCGAGTACTGGTTATGTACCCGTGAAGCAGAGTTGAGAGTAATTCACCTAAGTTGTAATGAACTTGTTTTACAATCCATGTAAACTTAATAAGTTTAAACTAAACTTATCCTGTTACCTATATGGATTCAAATAAACATACAAAAAATGGAAATAAAACACGAAGAAGTTGAAACCAAACGGAAACACAATACTGACAAGTGCGCGTAGCGATCGCGTGATCTAGTGACGGATATCAAATATGGTATAGACACCCTGTTATCGGTCTGTAAACTGTCTTGGTGAAAGAATAAAGCAAAGACTTGAGATGCAAATAAGGAGATAAATAATCAAAACAAATGCGATTGTTTTAATACAAAGAACGGATAAAACAAAATATTTACATCTACTTAAAAAACGTGTAAGGTTACATTTCGTTAAAGAACGGATGCGGTTGTTTGAATACAAAGATCGAATAAAAACTAGCAACTTTCTTACTTGAAATGCTAGCAAAGAAATATTGTCAGATCAGACGCGGTTGTTTTTGTTAAGAATAACCATACAAAATTTAGCGTTATACCTGAAAGGCAAGTAGAGACACAGTTTGTCAAAACAGACTTACTTGAAATGCTATTAATACGACATTTCGTTAAAGAGGATGGGATAGGTTGAATGCGAAAACAGGTAAACTAGAGCATCGCGCGCGAAAAAGCAGTCGATAAAACAGATGTGTTAATATACAAAATGAAACGGACAAAAAGAGTATTACAAGCAAGAAGACAATTCCGTTGAAATAAATGCGGTTGTTTTGTAGCAAACCGAGCAAATGAACCTCTCAAAGACACAAACACATCCTATCAGTGAAAAACACTGTCGTTCACTGAGCGGTTGTGTTGTCTTTGTATATACCAGCATGTTCTCTCAAACGATACATCGGGTTCCTAACTTGCATAAATGTTCAACGAACGTTATAGTTTGAACAGAGAGCAGACAAAAAAGGTATTTAAAATAAGAAAACAAATCCGTTAAAACGGATGTTGTTTGTTTGAAAGACAGAGTGAAATAGAGTATTACAAGTAATGTGATAAAAGGCTTAAACGAAAGCGGTTGTTTGAATACGTGTACAAAATACTTAAAACAGTTATGCAAGTAAAGTGATGAAAAGCTTCAACGGACATGGTTGCTTGAATACAAAGAACGTACAAACTAGATCATAAGGAGATAATCGAATAAAAAAATGATGAAGAAGTTTTGTAATACTAGTTCAAACTTTATAAAAAGAAACACCAATTGTGAACAATTTGATACAAGTGTATGTTTCTCTAATTGGTTACTATTAACTCAAATGACAGCGAGAATTTCCTCTTCGAACTGGAAGTGGTTGTAAATAGTAAATAACTAGACTTATGACCTGAGTCCTTGGCCTCGTAAATGTAAATAAAAAATATGAACAGGAAATGAGTACACAAAAACAACTTTAATTTAAAGTAAAAGGACCATGGGTTTTGCCTGAAAACCCTTTATTTTTCTTTTAAAATCATTCCTTCTTTTTTCATTCACAAAAACAAAGTTACCTTGAAGATTAAATAGTTACGACAACACTGCAAACGTAGAAGTAAAGTAACACTTCCTTGTGATCGCCCTAAGACCCCCATGCTATCCATTACCCTGTCCATTGTGTATGACATTAACCACCTGCAGACAACATTTTCTTTACTCGAAACAGACGACTTTGAAAAGCTTTGTAAAACATGTGAAGAACTGCTTCAGTTCTGCTGTTATGATGTTGAAATAAACAGATAAATATTTGTGACAAGCAATTTCTCCTTTTGTCACAATGCTTTTTGCTATAAGACACAAAAAATGGCGTTAGATGTTTAGTCGGATGATCCAAGCTGTAGATGTATTTGTGGCCTGAAACACTTACGTCTGGATCAAGCTGTAGATGTATTTGTAGCCTGAAACACTTACGTCTGGATCAAACTGTAGATGTATTTGTAGCATGAAACCCTAACGTCTTGATCAAGCTGTAGATGTATTTGTAGCCTGAAACACTTACGTCTGGATCAAACTGTAGATGTATTTGTAGCCTGAAACACTTACGTTTGGATCAAACTGTAGATGTATTTGTAGTCTGAAACCCTAAAGTCAGGATCAAACTGTAGATGGATTTGTAGCCTGAAACACTTACGTCTGGATCAAACGGTCGATGTATTATTAGCCTGAAACATCTACGTCTGGATTAAGCTGTAGATGTATTTTCAACTATAAACATATACATCTAGATCAAACTGTAGATGTATTTGAAGCATGAAAATGTACGCCTGGATCAAGCTGTAGATGTATTTGTAGTCTGACACATCTACGTCTGGATCAAACTATAGATGTATTTGTAGCCTGAAACCCTAAAGTCAGGATCAAACTGTAGATGGATTTGTAGCCTGAAACACTTACGTCTGGATCAAACGGTCGATGTATTATTAGCCTGAAACATCTACGTCTGGATTAAGCTGTAGATGTATTTTCAACTATAAACATATACATTTAGATCAAACTGTAGATGTATTTGTAGCATGAAACATCTACGCCTGGATCAAGCTGTAGATGTATTTGTAGTCTGAAAATGTACGCCTGGATCAAGCTGTAGATGTATTTGTAGTCTGACACATCTACGTCTGGATCAAACTATAGATGTATTTGTAGCATGAAACATCTACGCCTGGATCAAGCTGTAGATGTATTTGTAGTCTGAAAATGTACGCCTGGATCAAGCTGTAGATGTATTTGTAGTCTGACACATCTACGTCTGGATCAAACTATAGATGTATTTGTAGCATGAAACATCTACATCTGGATCAAACTGTAGATGTATTTGTAGCCTGAAACATATATTGTCTTGATCAAGCTGTAGATGTATTTGTAGTCTGACACATCTACGCCTGGATCAAGCTGTAGATGTATTTAGAGTCTGAAAATGTACGCCTGGATCAAACTTAAGAAGTATTTGTAGTCTGACACATCTACGTCTGGATCAAACTATAGATGTATTTGTAGCATGAAACATCTACTTCTGGATCAAGCTGTAGATATATTTGTAGCATGAACATCTACGCCTGGATCAAGCTGTAGATGTATTTGTAGTCTGAAAATGTACGCCTGGATCAAGCTGTAGATATTTTTTGTATCCTGAAACATCTACGTCTGGATCAAGCTGTAGATGTATTTGTAGCCTGAAACATCTACTTCTGGATCAAGCTGTAGATATTTTATGTAGCCTGAAACATCTACTTCTGGATCAAGCTGTAGATATTTTATGTAGCCTGAAACATCTACTTCAGGATCAAGCTGTAGATATTTTAATGTAGCCTGATACATCTTCGTCTGGATCATTCGGACTACGTTGACCGTTATACTTGCAGGAACTGTAATAGCCCATCCGTCGAGGCCCTTAGGACCCGGCTCCGGAACCACACAGAAGCTCGTCTTCTACGCACGTGACGATGATTTCAATGCGGACGACGGGGAATACGACGTCACCATCACAAACAGGGTGAGCACTGAAAACTGCGTGCTACTCTGCAATTGATCAGTCGCCTAATTCGCCTCGATTTGAAATTCATAACAGTTTACCCAATGAAATGGTGTTCAAATCTCCGACAAACAAATGCATTTGTATTCGTAAAAGTTGTTTCCAAATTATTGCTCTATTCGTGACAACTCTGACATATATTGGGGGCTAGGTTTGGTAGACTGGTCAACTATTCAGGGACTTAACCCTTTCCCAAACAATAACAACATTTGACTACTTTGTTGCAGACGACTTTAGAAAACATTGTGGGAAAAGGAGAAATTGCTCGATGCGAGCAATTTCTCCCTTTCTCGCAAGGTTTTCTGCGCTATCTACAGAATATTTTCAAATTCCATCACATTTTGAAATGCCGTCTGAAAACTCTTTCAATTTGGGACAGTTCAAAATTTGTTGTTTGGGAAAGGGTTAACCACGATAACCAATTGGGATGAGGATTGCATGATACTTCTTTCTCCAGTGTACACCGTTGACCGTTTACTGTTATGGTACAGGATAAAGGCCTAAGCCCCCGGCTCTCCTTTATCCACCAGTACTGGGCTAAGGCTCTGAACTGACTTGCCAAAGGTCCCTCATACCCACCCAATGTGTCGGTAAGGCTCGAAAGGTGCCGCAAGTTTAAAATCCACCACCTTAATCATTTGGCCACAGTTCATTTACCGTCCCTTCAGACTCAAACAAAATGCTTGTATTACGCTCCGCGTTTGCGCCTTTCAGTCTCCAACAAACTAAGTGCAGCACACTCTGTTATTCTCCCTTCAAGTTCCAACAAACATATTACTGCATGGTCTGCCTTTCTGTCTTACAGGCCCCAACAATTTACAAGTATTACGCTTTGTTTCCTCCTCCTTCAGGCTCCAACATTTACCGGCCTCCCCACCTCGGTCCAGTTAAGCGAGGACACCTCCCTAGAGACGTCCATTTACACGATCACGTGCACAGATCCCATGGACGCTGTTCACGTCAGTCTCAAATCTGTGACGCCGTCAAACAACCCGAAACAGGAGTTCTTCTTCGTAAAGAAGATACCCGGCAAGACGTGTGAGTTTTGTTCGTTCTTTGTTTGTTTCTTTGACGTTGTTGTTCTTGCTGCTGCTGCTGCTGCTGCTGCTGTTGTTGTTGTTGTTGTTGTTGTTGTTGTTGTTGTTGTTGTTGTTGTTGTTGTAATTGTAGTTGTTTTTTTGTTAATTTATTTCTTTTCATTTTATGTTTTATTTTTTTGGTGGGGGTTGGCTGGTTAGGGATGGTTATCCACATAATAAAAGTAAGTGTGCGACAGTGGTGCAGTGGTAGAGCATCGGCCTTTTGTACTGATGGTCTCGGGTTCGATTACTCTAGGTGAGGGAAAAAATGCCGGGACTAACCCGAAAATCGGCGCAAGCACTGGTTTAGTATCCAGTAAGCATTCGGGAAGCATTTATCGAAAGTCACTTTGAACAAACTGCGTGTTTCCTTTACAATCAAGGAAAAACAATAGTTACATAAAACGCATTGACGCATATATGCTAAGATAAACTTGATATACCGCCGCATTTTACCCTTTTATATAATGTGTTTTCCCAACGTCAAATGAAAAGTATATTTTTCATGCTATTTTTGTCGCCTGATGTTGTTTTCAATTTGTTACAGTATCAAGTTCCCATTTGAAGGAATGGATTACTTGTACGGAACAGGGGCCCGTTTTACTAAACAAGTTACGGAAAATGTTTGCGTAAGTCATAATTGATAAACATGGATAGTATCTTCAATGAAAGTACAATATTGCAATGTGACATGTCATTGGAAGCGTCTCGGAGAGACGATTCCAATGATGTGTTACTTTGCAATATTGCTTTGCCAAATATTGAAATAAAAGGACTTATTGTTTTAGACTTACGCAAATCTTAAGCGTAAACTGTTTAGTAAAACGGGCCCCAGGGGCTTTGTCATAGATGGTAGTTTTTCAATCAGTTTGAATTAGTATTGAACTATAGGAGACCTTCAAGTTAACCGTTAGGGGACATGTACTTAAACCTTTGTTATGAATAAAAGTATATTTGTGAAGATAATGACAGTGTAGCTTTGACATTTTGTCGATTGGGATCGGTTTTCGGCTGATGCTATAATCTCAGCCTTTCAGAACCTCTGGGTTACCGATTTAAAACAGTGTGTCGTCCGATTTTGTTTTTATTTTGAAATCGTGATTGTTTCTAGTGTTCATGCTACTTTTACGACGTAATTTTCCATATTACATGTACGGTGTTTAATGTGTTTATATTGAACTCGTTTTTGGTTCTCGTATTAAAGCTACTTTTACGACGTCTTTTCCCACATTACAGCGTACGCTGTTTATGCGCGTGCGCAGACGGACCCATCCCAGGGTACGTTCAACTACCTTTCCCAGAGTTCGTACACACTGGGTATCGACTGTACAGACCGTGAGGATACGACAACTGGCAGTCTTGTTGTGAACATGCAGCAGAACCAGGCGCCGGTCATCACTACACCAAGTCGTACGTATGCTTGTTAACCCTTTACCAAACGCCATATATTCGACTGCCCCTAATTGAAAGGGTTTGCAGACAACATTTTAAAATGTGATGAAATTGGAAAGCTCTTTTCTGGTAGTCAAAAAGTTACCAAACGCAAAATATTCGACTGCCCCAAATTGAAAGGGTTTGCAGACGACACTTCAAAATGTGATGAAATTGGAAAGTAATGTTTTGATAGACTAGAAAACGTGGGAAAAGGAGAAATTGCTCGTCACGAGTAGTTTCTCCTTTTCCCACAATGTTTTCCATAGTCGTCTGCAACAAACTGTCCAAATTCCGTTATTGTTTGGTAATGGGTAAAGGTAGAATCACTTCGGGCGTTCTCGTTATACATCGGTCCACGCCGAAACTATTCGCTTTGAACCGAATAGTTCCGGCGCCGACCGATGTATAACGAGAACGCCCGAGGTCAACCGACGAACGAATGAGCTCCACAATAGCGGACTATTGGTATTCTACCTTAAAGGTGTCTATTCATATAATGAGTTGAAGTGCTTTTCAACAGAATTGAGGAAGTTAGGAAGTTTAAAACTGTACAATAAATGTAATGTATGATATGCACTGCAGATGAACGACTGGAAAGAAAATAAGTTTAATCATTTAAGGCCGTTTCCAACTTGGAAATGTGTACTGAAAACTCATTCGGACATATCTACGAAATTCTGAAGCGATATCTTGTCCAAAACCTTGCGAAATCATTTTATGTATTTCTTCTATGCCAGTGGTAGCCACACAGGCGGTATCGCCGACAACGACGGCCGGTACCGTGGTTTATACGTTGACGGCAACGGACGCAGAGAATGACGTCATAACGTACACGTATACCACCAGTCCAACCACAGACTTATTCCACGTATTGGCCTGTAAGTATATATAAAGAGAGAGAATATGTGGTTTTTATTCCTAGCCCTTGCTACCATTTCTCATTACGAGTTTAAAGGTGCTTCGAAAGTGTAGGGTAACCAATTATATGTTAAATGTCCCGGCATAATGTTTGTTATGGGTGACCATTTTGAATGGTTCAGAGCATATGGACGTGTTGAACTTCATTTAATACCGTTATTTCTGGTCGGTAACTCACATTTTAGAGTGAAATCTTAAGATGTGATGTTTTTTGTTTTTGTTTCTTAAATCTAGTTAAATGGCTGTTTAGATTTTGCATTTGTTACTTTCATTTGAAAACAAAAATTAAACGGGATTTGTGTTGCATGGAGCAATATGGTGGCTTCCATATTTTGTCAGAGATGTTATCATTGGATAAACCGGATGAGTTCTGATTGGTCAAGAAGCCTCTTCGACCAAATCACTCACAGAGGTCAATTTCCCGCAATATAGTTCTGAAACACAAAGATTTCCCTTTCTAAGTCGAAAACTTCCCTTATTTAGATTATAAATGTTTATATCTTAAATCACACAGACTTTTTATTACACCAAATATGTCTTTTTGCACCCACAGAATACTTGTGAAAGAAACAACAACCCAGAAGCACTTTATACAGGTGTAGGATGATAGAACACGAGAATTAGATGTGGTCGGTAGAAATAAGTGTGGTTGAAACTCTCTTGAAAGAGATTTAACATACATGTATACATATGTGATCGGGATTTTATATGTTTTATATTAGTCTCTGCCCAAGTAAATTGGTTCCCGCTACGCTCCCACATTTATGAGGTACGAACGATAACTCTGCATAGAAGGTTGGTGTTGCCAATCTGAACACGCCGGGTTTATCCAATGAAAACACCTCTAAAATAATAGGGATGACGCCATATTGGTTCCCGTGGAATGACGTCACTTCACTTTCGTTTTCAAAAATAGATCTTAAATGTGAAATCTAAAAAGTCATTTAATTTGATTAAGGAAACAACTATATATGTCACAACTTATAATTTCGCTATTTTGTCTGAGTTACCGATAAAAAAATGATTTAAATACTGATGTCGAATACTTCAATGTACATTGAACTACTTAACTTGCACGCTTAGAAAAGGTGTAAATCGCCGGGGCATTTGAGCACCTCTTACAAAGTTCATTCAGTTTATATTGTAAAAGAGATCAGGTTGCTTTAGACAAGCCGAAGAACATTATACAGTGATGTCTCCTTAATCCGAATACGTCCGTTTCCATTACCGAATCATCCGGACTAATGAAGCAGAGCCTGTTCTAATACACATTAAGACATAAACGGTCTGTATGCACGTGTATACTTATAACCCTTTAGCAAACGCCAAACTGTCGACCGTCCCAAATTGAAAGAGTTGGCAGACGACATTTCAAAACGTGATGAAATTCAAAGATAATCTTCTGATAAGGCAGAAAATATTGTGGGAAAAGGAGAAATTGCTCGTTACGAAAAGTCGTCTGCAACAAACTGGTCAAATAATTCCGTTCCCTTACAATTTCGTTCGGATTGCGAGACATCCGGATAATCGGGGTCCGGATAAACGAGGCTTCACTGTAGTTATAGTTATAGTACTTATTGTAATTTTATGACACAAGTCCCATGTTGGTCCTCGTCGTCAGTGCCGTACACACATTTTTCAGTTTTGTAACGGCTTTTCTGGATGCACCAGTAATAGGCTAGGTGAATTAAAGTCAGTTGCCAAGGGCTACTCCTACGAAACCAGTGGTCTCAGATTGGCTCGAACCCGGGACCCAAGTTCTAAGCCCACCAACTTAACCACCGAACCACGCATATGCTTCAAAAATGCATTTTATAGTGTCTGTCTGATCTATAGAATGGTTTCAAGAGGATGTTCAGTATCCTTTCCATGCACTATTAAACTACGACGACGTTTTTTACAGCCGGACAGGTTCAAGCCAAGAGATCTCTGTCTACCGAAACACTGGCTTCATCCTACACACTAACCATTACTCCTAAAGACGCCAAGAATACGGGGGACCCAGTAACCCTTATATTGTCCCTATCAGGTAAGGCCAACTGTCCTTGCTACTGTAACAATAGCACACTTACCTTTACTCCTAAAGACACCAAGAATACGGGGGACCCAGTAACCCTTATATTGACCCTATCAGGTAAGGCCAACTGTCCTTGCTACTGTAACAATAGCACACTTAACATTACTCCTAAAGACGCCAAGAATACGGGGGACCCGGTAACCCTTATATTGTCCCTATCAGGTAAAGCCAACTGCCAAAACTGCCCTTGCTACTGAATCAATAGAGATTCGGTTTGATTTACGATGCTGAATTTCATGATGGTTAGCTTTTGTGAAGTCTAACAGAATAAGTTACTTTTGTGGTTCAACCTTGCTTGTGATTCTTTTATGAAGTAAGGAAACTCGTTTGTTGATAGGTAGAAGATGAGATATTGCAGAAACATCAGCCTCTTGATGGGGTCAGACCTCTCCATCGTCTTGTATTAGTATTCGTGTATGTATGTAATATATTGTCTGGTCTAAAATAACATTCAATGTTAGGAATCGCGTTTAGAATGGTAAATGTCTAAGTACGTATTCATATATATCTAAACTGACGTATAGATGTGCATATGTATTTTTACATATAATCTAATAATATCACGTCTAATAAAAGAAATGTCATTTGCTATCGGTATTGGCCCTTATATTGCTGGAACCGACTTCATGCTTATGTTAACAGGTTGGAACCAGGCCAGCCACCAAGTACATTGGCAACTGGCCTGTGATCTAAACTGTTTGCTACTCCGAGCGTCTTTCCTCAACAAAATTAAGCAGATATCTAAGGTTTTGGAAAGCAGGCGACGCAAGAAGCTGGTTTGAGAAAATTACCCAGCATTCTAAGAGTTAAAAATTAGGTTTCCTTCTATCATATTACATGTCCAATTTCTGACAAGCATACTAGCGCTCAGAAAAAACTGCAAAACTGGGTAATATGAGTTATCAATTATGAAAGAATATGTTGAAACATAGCGAAAAAACACAGGATCATTACAACACAACGCCTGGACTATTTATAATCTATCTTTAGAGAGCTATTTTCATAAATTGGGTGCCAACCAATTGAACTTTATTGTTTACATTCGAGTAACATCTTAAATAGCAAGAAGCGCTCGGATTATTGAGTGACGATCACCTGGTTAGAAAAATTCACATGAAACACATGAGAATACTGTCATTTATCAAATATTAACAACATGGACATTCAAAATGGATAATTTCTCGGGTTTTATTGGTTCCCAACGATTCTCGGTTGACCTAGTATTATCGCTAATTGTAGACAAACCTTTTAGTATTCACTCTTTTAAAAGCATCATGTGAACATGTTTCAGTCTCAATTTTTCTGAAAAATAGTATCTAAAGTACTCTTAAGTTAATTTACAATTATTCTAGAACTTTCAGGATTTTAGTGGAAATGAGCGCAAGTATGGCTTTAAATAAAACGAGACTTTCTTCTTCTTTCGTATGACCAAGCATTCTAAGGATTAAACCTCAAACAAATACACGTATATTGCTTGAGTTTTCATATTGATAGCCAATACTTTAAATGATATTTCGATATATTGCAACTATGTCTTACATCTAGTCTTAGCACGATACTGGTTTGTTTACTTATTGTGCACTGTTGCGCCTGTGACCGTAGGTATCAATAAAGTATCTATCTACGTTAATTGGTTTTCATGTTAATATTACAGGAGGCAATAACGCCCCAACCTTCACGAACCTGAACAACACGGTCTCTGTGAACGAAAACTCGGCTGTAGGTACCTCGGTGTTTGAGGTGAGCACAGCAGACATTGACGGCGACACGCTAACCTTGATGATGTCGTCCAACCCTGCGTCTGGAACCTCCCTGTTTACGCTGGACGCGGCAAGTGAGTTCTTTTTGGCTTAGGATGCGAAGAACCTGTAGACCATTGAATTTACATACCACATTTTGAGGGCTGTCCATTTATCTATATATAAATTTGCGACAAATCCCAATTACTCATTATTCATCCACCTCACCATGCGGACTAACACGTTCGTGGGAACTAGAATAGATTAAGTCCATATTAATTCGCTTTGTTTACACTTAATTTAACCCTTTACCGAACGCCAAATTTTCGAAAAGTATTCTGATAGTGGAGAAAATATTGTGGGAAAAGGAAGAATTGCTCGTTACGGGCAATTTTTCCTTTTCCCACAATGTTTTACGAGCAATTTATCATTTTCCCGCAATGTTTTCCAGCGTCATCTGCAACAAACAATTAACCAATTATCAAACAATAACGACATTTAACCACTTTGTATAAGACGAATCTGGAAAGTCTTGTTGAAATAGGTAAAATTGCCCGTTACTAGTTACTGTATTTCAAATAGTTTTCACCAATTAAACCCATCACAACAACTTAAACGTGAACGCAAACGATAAACCTATATTTTCTGCCCTGTCATAAGATTATATTCTAATTTCATCACATTCTGAAATGTCGTCTGCAACATCTTTCAATTTGGCACAGTCGAAAATTTGGAAGGCCTCAAGTTCAAAATGACAAGCATTTTACAAATAAATTTAAAGATGAAAAATAAAGATACGTGTTTATATATACATTGGCAAAATAAATTGTGCCAGAAAAGAGTTTTAATAATGTTTCTTAGGTAGTTATCATAGTCATGCCTTAGGCCCGTAATACAAACAGAATGAAAGATACAAACATCTAGAATGATACAAGTGCTCACAATTGAACTAGGTTTTTCTAAAATACACACATGTCAAGTTACACCATTTTATACCGAAAACATTGATTATAAGACATTGAACAGATGGACATGACATCTTTTTTTATCATTATTTTCTAAACTAGCTAAGACGATCAAGACGTTTTCCGCGCTTAATTACGAGTCGATAGACGACAAGGTGTATGAACTGTATATCGCCGTGTCGGACGGAAAAGCTTCCACCACCTCTACACTGACAGTGAGCTTGGCAAATGTCAACGAGTCACCGGCCTGGTCTGCAAACACCTACAGGGCTAATATCGCCGAGGGATCAGTACGTTTGGTTTATATGTATATACAATTTGAGTTTTGTTTTGCCTACTAGTACTGTGTTTGTTTGTCATTCAAACCGAGGACAAACATCTGTACCTTGACCGTAACCTTGACCAACCCCAACGAGTCACCGGCCTGGTCTGCAAACACATACAGGGCTTATATCGCCGAGGGGTCGATGAGTTTGGTTTATAAATAATGCATGTGTCTTTCTTGTCCCTTCTCTGTGTGTTTAACCCTTTATCAATGAAATTGAAGAAAGAAATGTGTCGGATAGCGCTGCACACACACCCGTAACTTTAACATAAATGTAACCGAATGTCACCAAGTTGTCCACCATCAAGGCAAATATTGCCCAGGGCGCGGTAAGTTTGTTTTCTATACTTTCTTGTCACTACCTTGTGTGCTTGTAAATCAAACTGAAGGGCAAAAAAAAAGGATCGGAAGTTTGAGTACCCAACACCAGTTCATTGACAGTGACCTTGGAAAATGTCAACAAGCTACCCGCGTCGATCGTTTCCACCAAAATGGCTTATATCGCCAAGGGCGCGGTAAGTTTATTTTACATACAATGTATGTGTCGTTCTTATCCCTACTATCTTTGTTTGCCGTAAAACTTTAGACAGAAATGTGTCGAAAGGCAGAATTGCCAACACCGGTACTATGACCTTAACCTTGGAAAATGCCAACACGTTATCTGTGTAGGGCGCTTCCACCAACACGGCTTACATCGCTGAGGAAGCAGTAAGTTTGCTTTATATACAATATGTGTGTCTATCTCGTCCTTACTATGTATGACAATCATCTAAACTGAGGACAACCATGTATCGGAAGGCTGAGTACCCCAAAACAGTACATTGACCGTGAGCTTGGCAATGTCAACATGACCGTGACCTTGGCAATGTCAGCAAGTTGCCTGTGTTGGGCGCTTCCACCAAGAGGGTTTATATCAGCGAGGGCGCGGTAACTTTACATCGGCGAGGAAAAATTACCCATAGGCGCTTGGATTCAAAAAGGGTTGATTCATGTTTTTAGATCTTTGATTACTTGTCTGAATTAGCGGAAGAATAACAAAAAACTACCATAAAAGTGCTATACCAGAATGTGCGCAACCGATTTCGTCCCAGCACCATGATGGTGCTGTAGAATGATTACCGGCCGTTTTTATGCGCACTTTCAAGAATTTAAAACGATCTTATTCTGATTTCAATGGTTACTTTTCGGTGTGTAACGTAGAAGAGTACATACAGCTGTTTTTCAGTTTTGGAGGAAATCTTTTTTAACTCCCAGATTTTCTCATATCTGTGAACATGTACCTTTAATATCCCCATGGTTACATATAGTGCCATTAATTAAATCAAACTATTCTTCACATCTATGATGAAGCACCTTTAACAAACACTCAATCTATATAGATACTGTAATTTTAGGCAGTGGGGACTACACTGATGAATACAGGACTCGCCTCGACGGACCCGGATGCTGGGGATAATCGCGCCTGCTACATGTCCTGTGTTCTCCCCGGGTAGGTACCGATTGTAATACCAATAACAATAACGCCGTTTGACCAGTCTGGAACAGTCGAACATTTGGCGTTTGGTAAAGGGCTAGAATAGCCCAGTCTGACACTCAAATTCCGTTCACTTACTGTTATGACGGTTTAGGTGATTGCGTCTTGATTCAGGAAGTAGGTGAAATCACGCTATCAATTTACCCATTACATAACAATTTCACCAGTTTGTTGCTGACAACTCTAGAAAACGATAAATTTCTCCTTTTCCCACAATGATTTCTGTCCTATCTGAAGATAAAATTTCAATTTCATTACATTTTGGAATGCTCTCTGCAAACTCTTTCAATTTCGGACAGTCAAAAATTTGGCATTTGGTAAAGGGTTAAAAAGCAAACTCCTTAACGTGATCTCTTTTTATTGCGTTGCAACGATTACTACCACCACAAGATTTTCATCCAGATTTTAATGAACTTTAAATGATGGGTCATTCTATTTTGTCTCAAGTATTAATATCAGGAATAGTAGTTTATTTAGTAATTATGTCTTCTTGTGATTTCTCACCATTAAAATTGAAAAGCTTTCATTTTATTTAAAAATAAAGGACAAATGTGTGGGTTTCTTTTGGGGTGGGGGGAGGGGGGGTAGCCCCCATCTATAACCGCTATTTTCGTTTCTAAGCAGATGATCATGTAACATTCCTGGTGGCATTGGTCAATCCCGTTAAGCGATATCACTGTGAGGAGTTTGGATCTTTGGAACGAAATAAAGAAACAACAAGTGGCTTTGATAAGCTATTGGTTTGATATGTGTAGTAGTTTCACTGTTGTTTCTTTTTTATAATGTTTCTTTGGTTTTTAATTGATAACGCGTAATTAGGAGAATATTCATTCAATCAACGGTGTTCTCTCCTGGATTACCCATTCATAAAACAATTAACTTTTTTTCCTGTAGGTATTTCAGTATATCAACAAGCTGCGTCATAACCGTGGCCTCTGTATACAGTCTGGACGCTGGATTGGCTAATACAGTCACGTGTACAGTACAGGCCGTGGATAGTGGAGGAATCACTGCAACCTCAACACTCAGTATACAAATAGGTAAGGCGGACTGGGTAATTAATTAAACTTACATATCAGTCTTTGTCTTTTCGCATCTTCACTTCGATCTTCACCCTTTTCTCACGACATAATCAAACAATAATGCGATGGTTTCTGGGTGAATACAGACAGTGATAATAACCGGAAGTAAGTTTACACCCTCATTTAAAACGATCTACTGTGTGTACTCTCCACGCTGGAGAGTAAGCAAAGGGGAGACAATGTTATAAACCTCTATTGTATAGTTCTCAGTCTAGAAATGAGTATGGATCTTCGTCGTTAAGTGGTTCGAGAGTAAATGCTGGAGAGTAAGCAAAGGGGAGACAATGTTATAAACCTCTATTGTATAGTTCTCAGTCTAGAAATGAGTATGGATCTTCGTTGTTAAGTGGTTCGAGAGTAAAACCTGAAATCTCATGACAAAGGTTTAAATGCTTTTGGCGTCATTGGATTACAGTTTTTGTATTGTTGTATGCAATACAATAATACGCAACTATTGAAAGCATAATCAATTTAAAAGGCGTCATTACATATAAATCCGTATGGTCATATGTGGTAGATATCAAAACCGGTGCAACGCTTTTATTTGGATTTGAATACATATAAATTGATTTTTTACAAGCTCTATAGTCTTGAAAACAAACTAATTTTACTTGAAGAAATTTAAAGAAAAATCAAGTTTCAACTTTCAAATTTCCTAACATTAATGTTCATTTAGCTTCAAACCACGAAAGATCCAAGTTTATATTAGTCCGAATGATCCAGACGTAGAAATTTCTTTCTGTAACTTATTTAAAACCTGGATCATCCCAGTTACATTTATATGAATAATCACAAAGGTTTATTGGAGTATTACGATATGTGTATTTTATTTGGTGTATTCTATTCTATCATATTCAGATGACGAGAACAACTTCACGCCGAGTTTTGCCCCAACACTCTACTCTTACGTGGTGTCAGGATATGAACCTATTAGTACCACACTTGGTACAGTGACCGCGACAGATGGAGATGGCGGGTCGTACGGCGACTTCTCCTTCTCCCTGAACCAAGACGCTCTCACCCAAACCGTTCTGACAGTAAGTGAAAGGAGTTTTAAGTATTGGCTGGACTATTTTAAGGGATTCGATTCCCTATATGAGAGGGAGATTTCTCATACGCCCCAAGCAAAATGCACACGCCTGAACAGTTTTGAAAGTAAGTGAAAGGAATGTTTTTGGTGATTTGAGAGGGCGAATTCTCTTACTTGCTAAACCAAGAGCATTCACACACAAACATCGTATTTGTGAATTAAGTGGGCAATTTCTCGTATTCCCTTAACCAAAATGTATTTACCTAAACCGTCTTAAAAGTAAATGAAAGGAATGTTCCTCGTGATTCGATAGGACGATTGCCTCCACTGACTAAATCAAAATGAATTTATCTGAACAGTCTTTAAAGTAAGCGAAAGCAATCGTCTTTGTTAATTGATAGGATAATTTACATCTACTGACTTCATAAAAATGCATTTAGCCAAACGATCTTGAAATTATGTATAAGGTACCGTCTTTATGGATTGACAGGGTGATATTTCCTCCTGACTAAATCAAGTTGCATTTGTCGACACTCTTGATAGTAATTAGGGGCGTGTGGTTATAGTACTGCGCTTGGGATCGCCATTTAAAATTTTCATGGGAGGTAGTCCCCCGCCCATATTACGGAATGCCGATGGTTCTATTCAACTTGTCCACCCTTATGGGAAGTTGAGTATGGGGTATGTCTGCATCATCAAGAATCGGGCATCGCAACATAACTGAAATGATGTTGACGCAATTTAAGACTCATACACATACAAATACCTGAATGTACGTCAAAAGAAAGTTCTTGATTGGTGGAATGGTTACGATGTTTACTCCTATAAAAAATAATGATATTAAGTAAAAGATTATGTTAAACAATATTGATAATAGTTGAATAGTTTTCAGAGTAATTGTCATAAAACTTTAATAATAAAAACGAAATAGATAGATGTCAAAGTCATCGACATTCGCATAAAAGGTGTGTTCGTAAAAATAAAAAAGAAGAAAAAAAGAACGATGACTAATGATACAGTCGCTGGCACATGCAATGCATCTTGCGCATGCGTGAAATATCCATATTACTTCCGCAGATAAATGCGTCTTCCGGTTTAATCAGCACCGCCATCAGCATGGAGAACTGTAACTGTACCGGAAGTATGTTTACCGTCCCCGTTTATGCCACGGATCAGGGCGGGAAAATCGGAACTGCGACCGTCCAAGTGTCCGTGGGACTAACGACCACCACCCTGACCACAACGACTACGGATAGGTATTAATGTCAATCTGAACTCATCGCGTTAATCCAATGAAAACAAGCTTGATTTAACATTGAAGCCATGTTGCTTCTTGCATTACTACTGTAGTTGTACTTTCATATTCAAATGAAAATGTCAGATCTATGCAATTATTTTATCTGAACTTTCATCTTACTTGGTTGAAGAAACAAAACAATTTAATTTCACCATAACGTATGAGTAACTGACCAAAATAATAGTTTTTTAATTAAATTCAACACTTCCATCTACATTGAACTACTCAACGTGGACGTTCATAGGAATCGTGTTATTGGCCGGGATATGAAACACGTATTTCGTTACCCTACACTTATATACAAGGTGTATTTCTCAGGTCACGGAAATACCCTAGTAGTTACCATTGTGGTAAAGTTAGACTATCGACTAGGGACAGATGTACCGTGTCTATAACAAGTGTGTAAGAGTTAGCTGGTCCAATGCACGGGAAGCGTCATGTTGAAGAGCAAAGTACCTTTTATGCAATTTTACGCTCGCCAGCAACTTTTCAGTTATGTAACGACGTATTTGGGATTCGCCAGGGAGTTAAATTCTGGCTAAGGGTGATTTAGTGATTTATCATGCCTTTTTTTTGGTTTTTGTATTATCCTTTCTTTCATGTTATTTATTTTCACCAAAGGACAGTTGAACAAAAGTAGCGGCGCCTCTGAAGATAAGAAAAAAATATGATGAAATTATAATGAATAAATATTAGCGAAGTGGTGTAGATCTAGAGGTTGAGTGAGTCCTTGTCTCATGTTAAAAAAGTTGATTATTAGTTACCTAAGTAACGTCATATCAAAGACCAAAGTAGTTTTATGAAAATAATGGACATCGCTTTTTATATACCAAGTTCGCATACCTGCATATATCATCGATTTCAAAGATAGAATTATTTGATAACTGCATTCCCTGGTTTGAGGTAGGCTATTTCATATGCATGTAGCAATCAACAGTCGTGTTTGTAGAGATATTTTTATTATTTACATTTATTAAGTATCAAAGGTTCGGAGATCACATGTATACATGTAACGTCGTGCCTGAACACTTAAAGGCACATAAAAGGAGAGTAATGCTATATCAAACTGTATCATTTGATAAACTTTTGGTCAGATTGAAATAGTTATCACCAAATAAAACCCTCAGCACAACTGAAAACCAACAAGAAATAACCCAGATTAGCCAGTTTAATAATTCAAATTGTATGATTCTTCACCCCTGACCACAACAGTTGATACACAAATGTTTGAACTGACCAATCAGAATTCGTTACTTTGAATATGTAAACAAACAGGTTGTTGATAAACAAGATTGAATTGGAGACAACTTTATTTCAAGCATAAATAACTTATGTTAAATGAGGCTATTTAATAAGATCTCAACGCATTCGTAAATTAATTCTTATGACTTTTATAAACATAATAAAAGAACTTCATATATTGTTTCAGTAATTTATTTGTACTCATCTCCTTTTGTGTGCCTTTAAATTGCTGGGCAATCTTCTAAAATTATTTTTGTGTCGTCTGCTTCATAAACCTTAATTTTGTAGATCAAAGATACTCTGACTAGCATACAGGTTAAATCAAAGGCCAATCGCTAATTTACTTGGCGGCTGGCCTGGATCTGAGCCGTTTGCATAATCATGAAGTCACTCCACTAAAAGGGTTAACGTCTAACGTAACGTAAGCGCGTGTGAAATAAAGAATTGGTCATGTCACCGTATATAGCAGTCCGTTATGAAATAAACCATGTTTATTTCAGGCACATAACGTTTCTGGAAGATCCACGTAACGCCGCCTGGTTCTCGATGTTACTAGTGGGCCTGGTACTCGGTCTGTTTTTGACGGGTTTCGTTCTGGTGACGCAAGTGTTCGATGGCACGCCGTCCATCTGTCGCAGAAGGTATGACTTAATGCTGTTATTAACAGCCCTTAGAATATGGAATAACATGGTGTGGACTATTGTACCGTTTTACTAAACAATTTATGCTGACAAGCTGTGTATGTTCAAATCAAAAGATCTCTTATTTCACTATTTCTCTCCGAGACGCTTCCAATGACTTGTCACATCGCAATATTGTACTTTTATTTAAGATACGTTCAATGGGTATCAGTTTTTAAGTTTTCAAATATTTTCCTTAAATTGTTCAGTAAAATGATGCCCAGATAGTTTGGGGTTTTGGTTTTACCGCTTGTCGACAACAATGGTCTTATTGGGCGCCAAAACCACACATGTGTATAAAATAAGATGAGCAAAGTCATAGAACAACAAACATACACATATGGTCCTTGTTGTAAGTACATACAGTTGGTCAAGGTCTTGTGTTCGTTTTATTTGTGGCAGAATTATTGCTAGAGTAACTAGAATAATTAAAGATGTTGAAACGAAGTGACGTATAGCTCAAAGACACACAGAAAGCTCGATCAGTGAAAAAACTGAGAATGCGCTGTTAGCTGTTTAAATTTTGATGGGGAAATATACTCAGAGTCGCAAACAGGTAAGATCACAGACCAGCCGCCAACTTACTTGGCAGCTGGCCTGGATCTAACCGGTTTGTATAAGCATGAACTCTGATTCAGCACTATACGGGTTAGACGAAAAGATACATTTCTGTCTTTATAAAAGGTTATATCTTGTAAATTAGCGTCTAGCCTGGATCTAACCTATTTGCATAAGCATGACGTCAGTTCCAGCACTAACAGGTTTAACATTAGTGTAACGCTATCCCAATTACCCAGAGTACCATAGAGGGAAGCCGATGCTACCATTGTAGATATTGATGTTTCAGGCCACAGCAGAGTCAACGATTTTATGATGATGGTTATGATGATTCTGACAGAGGCCAGGCTGATTACGGCCCGGCGAGGGATCGTGGTGGATACGGTATGTACTGGGTCTTGGCTTTATTGGAGAATTACGCCGTTTTCAAGGTCGCTTCAGTTATATCACGGTTGTTAGTGAAACTATAATTGCTCATGGCATTTCCTCACTTAAATTGAGATAACATTACAATTATTATCATTATATATTATTAGGTGGCCTAGGTACATGAAATAAAATGTCTCTGTCTCTGTCCATGTCTATAATATTCAATAAATTTCCATTACTCACTTACCATTTCCACATATTAACAGGACTGTCTCACAGATTGCGATATTAACATTTCTGAAATAAATTGCTTTCTTTAAATAAAATGACATCACAGATCTGTTAAGTGGCCTGAACTAAATGACTGTTTCAATCTCCATTTAAACATTTGCTTCTCATATAACACAATCTGTGATGATATCGAGTTAATAATCAATCATTGGTGAGAAACAAACATTTTATGAGGAACCTTTCACTGCTGTCAAACCTAGCTTTGTTTGGAATAGTTTGCAAATCCTTCATAACTGAGTTTGGTTTTTTTGGGGATACAAATTCCGAAGTTCGATGTCCAAGTTTTGCATAATATTCCTTCTAACGCTCGGTGGAGTTAGGGCTTCATGTACATGATGTATATGTTCATCTCAACGGAAAACCTTTCGATTATTTGGAGAGCTCATCAGCTTTTCAGATATATTACAGTGACCAGTACTCCTATCAATACAATTTTCTTTTCAATACTATTTTATTTTCTCATAAGTCTGCAAAGTTATCTTTGGAAGCCCTTGGCTGTGCCTTCACGAACGCAGTTGTTTGTTGGTGATATACAGACAAATACACCATTCGTTAACTAAGTAACAGTAGCGAATCTCGTTTTGGTCTTCATCAGAGAGTATATATATTTATATATATGTCGAATGCCAATACAATACTTAAGTTAACCCTTATTAATACTGGAACCGTCTTCATGCTTATGCAAACAGGTTAGACCCTGGCCAGCCGCCAAGTTATTGGCGGCTGGCCTGTGACATAACATGTTTGCTACTCTGAGTTTCTTCCTTCATCAAAATTAAGGAGATATTTAAGATTGTGGAAAGCAGACGACTCAAAAAATCTATTTTAAGAACATTACCAAGCATTCTAAGGAATAAGTTATTCCGGATTACTATCAGGACTGACCTCTAGTCTAGTATTGAACCTCGATTCCCCTCCAAGGTATCTTCTATTCATTTGTCTATTTTTCTTCTTGCATTACAGTTCGAAACCCTCCTCCACCTATAGGTAAGAATTATCTTTAAAAATTTCAACTTATTGATTTTACATCGATTTTGAAACAAGTTGTCAAAACTTATATAAATCACTCTCGTATCTGCTCCCTTGATTTGTGGGTAAATGCCGGAATTTCTATCTCGTCGCTAACGGGGATCGAACCTGGAACATTGTAACCGTTACGCTATCACCGTACCATTGTTTGCGGGCGACAAAGGACTCTCTCATTTCTCTTGATCACTCTATGATCGACCGACGAAACTTTCTAGAGTTGATGAACAATTTGTATGTTTGTTTGTTTCTAGAGCAAACAAGAATATATTTGTGACTTATGATTACGGTTAGAGATGGTTATGACAAAGGGAGTTCCTTGCAGTGAACCCCTTTTGTGAGGGTGTGGCTATATCCTTAAAATGAAGCCCGAGTTGCTATTTTCTTAAAGTGAACCCCTATTCTGAAGAAAATGCTATTTCATTGCAATGAACCCCTATTCTGAAGGAGATGCTGTTTTCTTGCAATAAACCCCTATTCTGAAGGAGATGCTATTGTCTTGCAATAAACCCCTATTCTGAAGGAGATGCTATTATCTTGCAATAAACCCCTATTCTGAAGGAGATGCTGTTTTCTTGCAATAAACCCCTATTCTGAAGGAGATGCTATTGTCTTGGAATGAACCCCTATTCTGAAGGAGATGCTGTTTTCTTGCAATCGATCCCTTCTTTGAATCGCTTATTAATGAATGACATTCAGTCCACGATTGGTCCTTACACCATAGCCCCTCGTTGTGCTCAACACAGCCGATCTAAATGAAGTTTAATTAAGGTTTATTTGATTCCTTCTGTACATTTCAGAGGCTCAATCCTGGCGAAATGCACAGCGTTTGTACTGATGACGATGAAGCCTTTACCGACTCTCCCCGTGTTTTGACTGAACATACAATCGACACTGACACGTCCTGTTTACTCCGCCAATTGTCCAACATTTATGATTAGAGTTTGAACTTTTTAACGCATATGTCCCGGCGCACTTTCAGCAACGCACCCGAGAAACCATCGTGGCTAAAGAAGAAATTGCTTGGGACAAGCAATTTCTTCTTTAGCCACGATGGTTTCTTTCATGTACAAAATTGCATATGAAATAAAAAAAAGTATAAACGATGGAAAAGGTTTACTGGGATCTTATTAATTGTCCAAGTCGTACATCTATATTCGGTTTTGACAAGATTTCGCACCCAAATAAAGGGTTATTATGAATTCCGAGTAATAATGCGAATACTGGGGATATACAACTGCTTTTCAAACAGATTTCAGTATAATTAATGGCTGAAATATATATTGATCATGATTATGAAATTGTGATGTTGATTATACTGATTAGTATTAACATGATAAAACAGCAGTATACAGTCTAACTTGTGTTAAGCAGCCACCCTTTTAAGCAGCCAACCTGCCTTAAACAACCACTACAGAAAGTCCCATTGTTAGATTTATAGTGTACATCAACTTGTGATAAGCAGCCAACCTGTCTTAAACAGCCAATTTGCTCTGTCTTATAGGCTGGCCTCTTAACACAAGTTTGACTGTACATGTATATATATATATGAGAGTGCTCAAAGTGTATGTACACTTGGAATGCTTCCAGGTTTCAATGAACTTGAAGTGGCTAATGCATAATGAATTTATCGATATAACTTTCAAAAGCACACTACGCAAGTTATTGATCATGTTTATAAACGACACGTTTCAAAGTTGTGCTATTCTTAAAAATATTTACTAGATTACTGAGGCAAATCCCTTTCCGCTCTGAATTTGGATTTGAAAGGACTACGTCACAGATTGAGAGTTCAATCTTTTTGAAATGAAATGCCTTCAACGAAGAACATTACTTCACATATCAATTCAGTTACAGAAAACTAGATTATTGATAGACTCTTCGCCCCCTTTCATACATGCGTAGTACAGGTAAAGTACATTTATGTTGAAGGTTCAGTAAACCGTTTAAACGGTTAATATTGTAATTAATGAACTATTTTCTGTCCAGCGAAATACAATGCAATTGAAATAGGTAAGATTAAAGACGATGATTATGAAAAAGATTGACACTCTAATCACGTGACGCAAGCAAGGTGCTTTCGGGAGCAAACATTTTTTTATAAAACAAAGTTTTTCAATCAAATCCGCTGAAGGTCATAATGGTCGGTTCGCATTTATTGAATAAGATCACAGGTTTTCAAAACATTTAAAAGTAAACATTGAAAATTGAAAACGATGGTTTATTCAGTGACAGGAATTGTTTAAATCATCTTGTTCTAACATTTGCTAATTTAACAACACACTATGTGAGATGGTCACCTTAAATATTATCATAAAGAATGTACAAGTGCTCAAAAGAATCGGTTTGAGAATATTAATTACATGGTTTATACGAATCGGTTTGAGAATATTAATTCCATGGTTTATACGTGTTAACTAGCATCCACAGCCAAGCGTAGTCGTGTGTAAACCGTTAGACTATGTTAATAAATTCTTTAAAACAATAAATGCTAGTTCGTTTTCTTTTTGGTAGCAGTACGCTAGTGATAGAGTACATAGTATTGTAAAAGGTCTTTCAACCTTTTATAGAAAGAGAAATGTGAATAGAATAGCATGCATGCTCGTGGTACCGATTAATTCCTTTAACACATAACCATCTAATGTCACCATTTTGCGACTAAAATCAGACTTTTAAAAAACAGTGTGGCAAAAGCAATTTCTCCTTTTGCCACAATGTTTTGTCAATCTATTTACATATCACAACAGCAGAGCTGAAAGGTTTTTCACATTCTGGAGGACCCTATGAGTTCGTTTTTTGGTATCAATACGCAATTGATAGAATGCATAGTACTTACAGTAAACGGACGTTGAACCTTTATAGAGAGAGAAATATGAATAGAACAGCATGTTTATTACCGTTTATAGAGAGAGAAATATGAATAGAACAGCATGTTTATTACCGTTTATAGAGAGAGAAATATGAATAGAACAGCATGTTTATTACCGTTTATAGAGAGAGAAATATGAATAGAAGAGCATGTTTATTACCGTTTATAGAGAGAGAAATATGAATAGAAGAGCATGTTTATTACCGTTTATAGAGAGAGAAATATGAATAGAAGAGCATGTTTATTACCGTTTATACCTTTAATCTGTAATCAATCAAGCATCCAATATCGATATTCAAAATAGCACCCACGTTAAGGCTTATTCATTCAATGTCAACAAACTTTCAAACTTTTACCCAATAAGGGATGTATGACTGCTTTAAATTGACCTTACGACAGACTTTGATTGACAGCTGGAACTGACCAATCAGCGAACACTTCGGTTGCTATCCGCCATTTTCTCCGACACGCTGTGCGACTCCGTCAACACATAGCACTATTGTGCTGTCGTTTTTCTTCGTCAATACTGCTTAAGATATTGTTTAAGTACTTATTATAGAGAAATTATGTATAAGGAGAGACTTGTGGGTGAAGTAGAGTTTATCCCGTTTCCAAAATCTGTCACATATATTGTGAAATGACTGTGATCTACACGCAATTAGTAAATATATGCTAACAGTTAATTTTTAAGACGATGTAAAGAATAGAAGTATGAACTATAATTTTCTTTCTTTTTTTCTTTCACATGTTAGTAAATTTTTATTTTTGTCTTTTATCTTCGTTTGAAAATGAAAAAAGTGTTGTTTTTAAAAAACGGAATTGACACATAATGACAGATGTTATTAGTTGCATTTGATAATGAATCAAATGTTAACTAAAAATACAATATTGATCGATAATGTTGTGAGAGGACATGGTTTCCAGTTGGATATATACAAATTCTTCAAATTGGATTTTAATTAATTGATTTTGTTTTTAAATGGACCCTAAGAGCTCCTTAAACAATTAATTAACTTTCTTATTATAGCCCATCAATCAACCTACCTGTAATGATCGATGTATCGTATCCAAATTTAAAAGCTATTAAAAACAAAACAAATCCATAGCTCCTTGTTGCAACTTTATCCGAATACCTTAAAGAATCTAATGTTGCTGTTATATGTTGTAAAACACGCTCTTGGTAGACAGTGGTTGATAACAAAGACCGCCGATCGGCTAAACAATAAAGCGTTTGTGACTTGACCATAAAGTGCAATTGTGTCAGATTGATGTTAATTAGCGTCGAAACCCTTAATCCTTTTTAACAATCGAGGTTTGTTAACCCTTTACCAAATAATAACTACATTTGACTACTTTGTTACAGACAACTAGGGAAAATATTGTGGGAAAAGGAGAAATTGCTCTTAACGAGCAAGTTATCCTTTTCCAACAATATGGTCCGCCCTATCAGAAAAGTATTAATTCATCATATTCATTTAAATGACGTCTGAAAACTCTTTAAATTTTGAACAATTGAAAATATTTCGTTTGGTAAAATGACCCTAAGTTCGTAATCAAGTAGCAAAACCGACAACGATCTATTAAGTAGCATACAAAAGATTATGTTCGAAAGTCTTGATTATTAACTTATTTGACAACAAAATAGTGATTGTTCGTATCAGCAAAGACCTAATAAACAATAAATAATAATGTTTATTAGGTCTTTGGTATCAGCAATTGTTTAACACCATAATCTCAACATGACCAACACTATTATACCATTTTCAACATGACAAAATTGGCAGGTCTGCGTTTTGAATCATTCAGGATATACGCCGATTTAGTAAAATAAAAATTTAAACCGTTTAAAAATCAAAATGAGATAATTTTGTTCGCGACCTGCAAATACTGCAAATAAACTGTTTTGAAGTAGTATGAAATATGGTCATTTTGAAGGTCCGGTCGAACCAGTGCCGAACGGACCAATGTCGTTCGGATCCGAGTCTGATCGGACTTTGGACAGATTGTGTTTGGTGCTTATCGGACCCCACACTGCTGGGGTAAATCACTCCCCCAACGCCATAGAGATATATAACAGAGCTGTTATAAATGTCTCTGCTAACGCTCAAAATATACAATCTTCTTTACAAATTGCCATGTTATGTACATATTATCCAGCAATAAAGGCAGGTGCTTATTTTGTAAGAATATTTCCGATTTCAAATAAGAATATCCGAAATCATCGGCAATGTCAAACAGGGATCCTAGTGTGTACATTGACGCTATTTCACTCAGAATGTCGGAGAAAATTACAGTGACCTCCCCTATTTACGGTGGGCGTGGTTAACTGCTCTGTGTCGTAAGGTCAATTGGAAGGAAATCTGCCGCACTCAATTGAAATAAATAACAATCGTGAAAATTATACATTTTCTCCCCTATATTTAGTAAAAACCACGGTGACAAAGAATGAATTAATATATAGGAGCAATCTTTCTTTTTACCACAGTAATGGTGAGAGGTTCAGTGGTTAAGGTGTAAACTTGTGGCACATGGTCCAAGGTTCAATCCTCAACGGCGGTATTGGGGAAATTTGCCCAAGTGTCCTTTGGCAAGACACTGAAGAGCATCACCAAGTACTGGTGACGGGGTCCTGCGTCTGCCAGTGGTTAAAGTGGCAGACTATGAACTCCGGGGTCCTGCGTCTGCCAGTGGTTAAAGTGACAGACTATGAACTCCGGGGTCCCGGGTTAGAGCCCTATTCACACCTCTGGTTTAATCGGAGTGACATTTTGGCAGATCACTTCAGCCCTAGTCTAGTACTGGTGTATTCAGGAAAAACGTTACATCGCCGGTTTTTTGTCTTTGATATGGCGTTAACACACCAAACACAGTACTGGTAAATCTAGAAAAGCTTACGGCAATTTTGATACGGTTGACCCGTTGTAAATAATCAAACAAACAAAAGTAATTCATAAATACTTCAGCAATGTAAGCGTTAAAGCGAGTTATACATAGTAAGGGGGTTGAACGATCAATGGACGGTATAAATCCAGTCTTACATGTATTTATTTCTTTCAGACTTAAGGTAAACATCCTTTCAATTTTGAAATTGATATTCTCTTTGACAAACAAAAACCTGAAACCTTTGCTTCATTTTTTATACACTGTGTGTGCACGGTGACTCGATACACACATCGGCCCATACTAAAGACGTAAGGACAACGGCCAAGGCATGTTAAAGGCACACTTCTAATTGAATATCTTTTTACATAAAGGCAAACCAGTCTTTCGATTTACCAATACAGCAATTTCAGGGATATAACTTCGAAAAGCAAACAGGCCTAAGCCTCAAGCCTCTTGTCAACATGAGGATTAATGTCCAGGGGCCCGTTTTACTAAACAGTTTACACTTAAGATTTGCGTAAGTCTAAAACAACAAGTCCTTTTATTTCAATATTTGGCAAAGCAATATTGCAAAGTAACACATCATTGGAATCGTCTCTCCGAGACGCTTCCAATGACGTGTCACATTGCAATATTGTACTTTCATTGAAGATACTATCCATGTTAGTCAATTATGACTTACGCAAACATTTTCCGTAAGTTGTTTAGTAAAACGGGCCCCTGGGGTACCGTTTAACTAAGCGTCTTAAGAACCATATTTTGCAACGTGACACGTCATTGGAAGCGTCTCATAGTAACGATCTCTGAGACGATTCCGATGATGTGTTACTTTGCAATATTGCTTATCCCAATATTGAAATCAGAGGAAATGGTGTTTGAACTCGCCCAAGTTTGCTTAGCAAAACAGTACCCAGATGACTATACATATTTGAGAAAGGGAGCCTCCCATATTTTGTAAACAACAAAAGCCTTTGACTAGTGATTTTTAATCAATTCATTTGGTATTGCCTCCATTATGCCAAGAACACATCTTGAAGCAGATTTTCACAAACAATGCAACAACAAGAAAATATTGCGTCATTAAAAAGAACCACAGTGTTTTCAACGTGCAGTATTCTAATATTAGTTTCATTTGTGAAATCCATTCATTAAATTGATTCAATTAACAAATTTTTCTTTTGTAAACACATGTAGTTGTGATCATTAAATAGACTAGTGCACATACTGAAAGGATGTTGAAATAAGGATGTAGAAATAAGGATGTAGAAATAAGGATGTAGAAATAAGGATGTAGAAATAAGGATGTAGAAATAAGGATGTAGAAATAAGGTCTCATAACACATGAAGAAGAGGATTTATGAAACAATGCCTGTTAGGTAATTTCTCCTTTTGTAGTGATACTTTCACCGATTTTCCAATGAAAATATGATTTATTTGCATGCAACTCATCCATTCAATTTGGATCTGTTACAATATGCCATATGAGGGAATCTCTAGCAAAATGTCAGACAAAAACTGAAATTAGAGGAAATTCAGACCTTACAGTATTCGGTACCCTCTACTTAGCAGGGAACGAACTCTGTCCATAGCAGGGTTTTCTTTGACTCTAAACATTATATAGCGATAGACCCCAAATTCCTGGAAATGACCCCTAAAGATTTTCCATTCACAATTCCATATAGATGGGATCAAAAGTCCCCCAAATTAGCATATTTCAAGAGATCAAGGAAACCCCTGCAGAAGGTGTCAAACCTACAACCTGCAAAAAACAGCAATTTTTCAGTTATATTCCAGCTTTCCTAGACTCACCAGTACTAGCATAGGGTTTTGATGTGTCTTGCCATAGGACACTGCTACTTAACCAGAGGTCTCAGCAGGGCTCGAACATGGTACCCCCAAGCTCTAAATTCACCAGCTAGGCACTGGGCCATGAAAGCTCCTCCATGTGCCTCTAAAGGCTTTGCTGTAATATTCACATAAAACCAAAAAACATCTTTAACCTTTTCCTTCTTATTTATATTGATACACACTGGTACTTTTAGAAAATCTGATACAGAGCCTAGGAACAATTAAAACAAAGAAGACAGCCAATACTTTCATCAACAAATTTCTTCGTTTGCCACAATTCCAACTTATTATTCATAAAAAAGTTATTTCAGGACTTTTTTGCACAAATTAACAGAGGCCTATATAAGGCACATTCCCAATGGAAAATTTCACACCAGCTTTTTTGTTTCCCCAATTCAACAATTTCACCAATAAAAACTTCAGAAAATAAATGGCCTAAGTCTCTTCCCAAGACAAGTCAAGGAAAAAAGCCTGTATGTCTTTATAATTGAGATTTCACTTCAAGGCTATATATAGTCAGTACTTCAAAAAATGTAAGCATTTATAATAGACTTACACTTAACCAACAAACTGCTTTGTACCAGACAATGTCCATATATAAAGGAAAAGGTTGGCATTTACCCTCTGTCTATAACTTAGCTTGTGGCTTCTATCAAACAATCAAATCCTCAAATGCTGGTGAAGAAATTAAAATAAATAATGAAATTACAAATGACAATAACTTCTCATTTTGTCTTATTTTTTTACCTGCTTTTTAACATGAATTTACTTTGAAGACCATTCCAATTAAAGACCTAATCATGAAAATAAACAGACAGCGGCATTGGGCAGTAATTATTACATATTTCAACAATAACACAATACCAACTCATGCCACATTTTTGTGTCTTCAGCAGACGACTTTCAAAAAGCATTGTGACAAAAGGAGAAATTGCTTAACACAAGCAATTTCTCCTTTTGCCACAATACTTTTTTAATCTAGTGATATATCACAACAGCAGAACTGAATGGTTTTCACATGTTTATAGAGATTTTCTAAAGACGTCTGCTTCAATTAAACAGAAAATGTCGTCTGTAGGTGGTGAGAGTTAAATATATTCCACAGTGCCTATCAGCCTATCACATGATCACGTCAAATATCTCCACGCTAAAAACATAATCACGCAAGTCACAAACATTCCGATGTAAAGAATGTATTTATCCTGGGTGGTCCGCCGCTCAATCAATCGCATCACTGTATTTGAAAGCCCTAAAGTGTTAGCGATGTCCAATATTTTCTTGTGGGCATTTTTAAGGGTAAGCTTTTGGTCCTTTAGATTGGTCAAAATACTTGACCCGTGTCCAATCAAATGGTCCATCTCTCTATTGACATCGTTCAGTTTCGTGTTGTGCTGTAACGCAGCGTCTATCGCTATTGAGGTATCTGCATCATTTCTCTCGAATCGTCGAGTCAAAAGATCTTCTCTTTCACGATCTTCTTCCTCCCTCTGATATCTGTAATGATTGCAGTTTGTGTTCATAACTTGGTTAAATCTTTTTCTTGATTTACATTGATTATGAAACCAACTCTTACAACTCGTTATAAAGCAGGGATGGCAAAATCCATTGTCTATATTGCCTGGCTGATCTAAAAGATTAAACCGACAAGTGATTTTTACCTTAAATTAACTATGTATAACTGTTATATGGACAAGTGCAGCAAAGGCATTAACGAGCAAGTAAAAAAGCATCTGAATTTGCCATTCCTGTTAAGCAATCTATATTCTTTTCTAAATACAAAACCAGTCCATTATACTTGATCAAAAGTGAAGTATCTATCTATCTTCCTATGATGTCAAACCCCTTACGGGGACTTAGACATTAAGTAGTGGACAATTGTGAAACATACCCTGTTATTCACAGAAAAAAGTCAACAATGCACTTGACCTGAAAGAGATACCCTACTCTTGGAGCACTACTCATCATAAATAGTCAATAAAACATACTTTGCAAAATGTAATGTTAACCATAAATCTTTTAACATTCACACTGGTAATGTTGCCTATTTACAGAAGAGACAATTTAAAGGACAATGTTAAATGTCACTGACCTAAGTAACTATTCTTCATAGTATTGACCAAAGGATAACTAAGGCCTCTGTTGCTCACACATGAGATAATTTACAGATCAGAATAGAATATCATCAAAACAATATAATATTACAAGAACCTAGCTACTAATGTTATTTATGAGAAAACCACCTATGTTTGTGTTGACTCAATGTTGACTGTAAGTGCTGGTAAATTCGAGTGTAGCGTTCGTTGAGCATATATGCATATTAGGGAACCTTATGCATTATTGAAGAGAACATGCTGATAAATATATAGACAACACAACTGCTTAGTGTATGCCAGTGTTTTTCACTGATAGGAGCTGTTTGTGACTTTGAGAGGTTCATTTGCTGGGTTTGTTACTCTAGATTGTAAAATCTTGCTGTAGGGAAATGATTAAATATCACAGGACAAAGAATCAACATCTATGTCTATGAGTTGTCTCAATGATAACTGTTAGAGCTAGTAAATTGAAGATGTTAAAATTCCTCAATTGAGAATAAGCTAAATGTCAGAGAGTTCAAAGAATTACCGTCTTAGTTTGAATTGTCACAAGGCCAACTGTAAGAGCTTGTAAATTTCAGATCTTAAAATCCATCAGAAGAGAATGAGCTTAATATCAGAGAGAAAACCCTTACCAAATGCCAAATTTTCAGCTGTCCCCAATTCAAAGAGTTTGCAGACGACATGTCCAAATGTGATGAAATTGAAAAATAATCTGATAGAGGCGGAAAACATTGTGGAAAAAGGAGAAATTGCTCATTAAGAGCAATTTCACCTTTTCCAATAGTGTTTTCAAGAGTCGTCTGCAACAAACTGGTCAAATGCTGTTATTGCTTTGTAATGGGTTAAAGACTGACCGTCTATGTTGAAGTTGTCTCAAGGCTGACTGTAAATGCTGGCAGTCATATTTCAGCTGGTCAACTTTCATTTTGGCATTGTTTCTTTTCTGTGGGGGCTCTTTATTAACCAGAATGTCCAGCCGCTCACAGTTGCTGACAATATGATCAATCTGTGCTTGAACCTCATTCTCAATCAGGTGCACATGATTACCTGTTTAATGAAAGCATTGTTTATAAAAATGTTTATTTTATCCCCAAAACAAGAACAAAATCTAAGTAAACAGTACATTTTTAATATGATTTCTAACATGAGAACAATACAAACAATAAAAGGACTTAATTTAAAGCAAGCATAATTCAGCACACACAACTCCCAACTGTATTACTTCACACTAACTTTGCATGTATCGCGATGTTTTGTCCTGAGACATAGAGAGTACTATCAGACAAGTTGATTCTAATGAGCAGACACAAAATGGTGATTTCAAAATGGCTACAAAGTAATATATAATGTAATCAAAGACCTAAGATCAAAGACGTTTGCTTTGTAGGTAAATTCATTAATTTGTTGTTTACTTTGTTTCATAGAAGACGAAATCGTCAGTTACTTTTTAGGCGAAATCCCTGTAAATCTACCACACATAGTACTCACTGGGTTGTCAATAAAAAAACCAGCTGCCAGCCAATATGACAGCTTCAAATGACTAAATATATCAAAAATATTAAAAATATATGATAGCTGGTCAAAAGTAACCCCTAATTTTTGTTGGGTGATTGCGTCATTGGCCTCCTCAAATTGGAAGTTGGCCTCTTCTCCAAATATTGATGACAACCTTGACTCAACTGCCAAAGTACCTGCCCTGCCTCTGAGTGAATTTCTTAACTAACAATCAGTCCTACTCATATAATGCGACAATATTAGATATGGATATTCTTCAGACTTATTTGTTTATAAAGACATTCACCGCCAGTGGGTCATCAAAGTGATTCGACGTGAAGATTGCTCTTCTTTTCTTACGTCGAAATTTCGAACAATCCGAACAGTGGAGGAAAAAGTCAAAATCAGATTTTCGGTTTTAAAGCCTAAAATGGCCATTCAAGGTCAATTGATAAGACAAGATATCTAAAATTAAACTCATATACCACCAAATAATGGCATAAATGGCTGTTAAACGAGTGAAAAATACTTAATTAGGTTTTACACACTCCAGTGCGCATGCGCAATGGAAGTTTATCTGGAGCAGAAAAATCCTCATCTAATGTCAATTAAACCATTCTAACAAAGTAAATGTGAGGAATACCAACAAGTTTCGTGTTTGGATCGATTGAAAAAAGGATTCTTTCATAACTGTGACTTATGTCATTTGATATTTTACTCTAATAATGGATAGATCGGTCTTCAAAAGGTGCGACAAAATTTTTGTTTGACAAGACGGGAGATATCGCCCGATTAAAAAAATACTCAATCAAAAAACCTGCGCGATTACTGGTGTATTCTCCAGGAAGCAGTCATCCAGAGTGACTCGATGGGCTATAGAGCCTCATCACAATCGATGTAAAACAAATTGGAAAACAAACAAACAAACAAACAACAACAAATTAGATTGACTAGGTTATCCACCCACTTTTGCTTGCCAATTCTTTCAATTGCGTTTGCAAGTTATTCCTACCATAACCTCTCCAGTCATTCTTTCATCTAAATCAATAAGCAATCAAAACAACAATTGGATAATGTACTGTAGGTAGTGCCTTAAAACAAAGACAAACAAACGAAAACACGATTTGACAGCTGTCTCGTTTTACCCCACCCACAATATTTCCATTACGCAAGCTTACCGGTGGCTCGCTCGTACTTTCCCAGGTCGTTCTGTACTTCCTGTATGAATCTGTTAGTTTGATGATATAAAGTCTCCATCGTTTGATCCACACATCAAGAATAGTGTCGTTGTAGTTGGGCTTAAAAACGAAAGTTTACACTTAGCGAAACTGACGTGTACAAATTCCACTTCCTGTCAATTCTGGCTGGATCCCTGCTTCATGTCGAAAGTTATTGTTACGAAAATATGGTTCCCTTTTCGTGCGACCCTTTATTTCGTTCAAAACGTTATATGTGTTTACACAATCAATGCGGGCCTTACACCCTTTTGTAAGGAGATTTTGATTAAAAGATGAAAAAATGGGAAGAAAATGACTTAAGGTAAAGACGAGGATAAGAGTAATGGGGTGACAGGGTAGTCCAAACAGGAGTCCTAATCTAAGCACGTGTATGCCTTAGTCCAGATTTCTGGTCTCGAAGGGTATTGCTATATTGTCGAAATGTTGAAAAAAATCTTTGTTCGGGGATCATTTATGAGACTAACTAGTGCATGCCCCAGAAAGATCGGGGCGCATGACCATAGTACTAACAATGGTGAGAGACGAACAATTCATGTCACATATTTTACACCAACAGTCTTTCGTTTGGTTAGTTGGATTTGGGTTTAAATGTAGTTTTCAACAGTGTTCAGTCATATTGCAACGGACAGTGAAGCTATCCATGTTCCCGCTCTCCCACATGGACATAAATGATCAGTGGTGTTTAATCGGGAATGGGCTCATGTGATATGAGTGTATGGCAAAATATAGTTTACTCCATTTTTGAAAGATTTGATCAAAGACCTAATAAACATGCTTATTGCTCTTCACCAGCAATTTCTCCTTTTCCCACAATGTTTTCTCCTCTATCCGAAGATCAGTTTTCAAATTCATCGCATTCAGAAATGGCGTCTGAAACTCCTCCAGTTAGGGACTGTCTAAACTTTTTTTCAACTATTTTTGGTAAAGGGTTAAACAAACAAAGTTTGATCTGGCCAGGTCTCAAACTTCAGACTCCAGTCTTCCAAGTCATGAATGGGACAATCCAATGAACAAGTTAGCATACATTGAAAACAGTGTGTGGAAAAGGACTTGTGTGTAATGAGTAATGTGAACTCTTAATGCATGTATTCAAAACAACAACAAAGAGAAAAGGGAGACAACTTTGCCCATCTTTCCCCCATGAGTAAACTTGCTGTTGATCCCCCTACTCTGACTTTCGCGGCATACTATTTTAAGCAGCAGCGTGGATAAAGAAATTGCCCATTCACAAGGAGCATTTCCACGCTTTGGACGGGGGTCCGGTGTGGGGGTCTGGTTTTTGGGGGGAAGTCACTCTGTGCGGATATGAACATATACAATAACAGTCTTGCCAGATTATGGGTAAAGGGTTAGCAATCAGAAACATAATTGTAATGTGTTTGGTTAGCTTTATTTATACTCTCAAGCCATGCTCGATTCGGAGGAAGAAGAATTATTCCAGGGAGGTCAATCTATTAGTATTATTTAAATAAACGACTGCATTCGGAACACCTCGGCCATTTCTTAAAATAACCTCGGAGGTAATGGGGAGCCATTTTTGAAAGTAGGTCAGCAACGAAGGGCCAATCGTATCAACTCGGCAATCCCCGTCACAAGCCGGGGATTGCCGGAAAGAGCTGATTGACAAAATATGAAACAAAGATGTGTTCATATGATCATCTTTAATGAAAAGGGTAAAAAAACCCATTCAATTGTGATATATAACCAATTTGTGTGTATTCAATAACATATTTAGTGCCTGTGTGCATTTTGCGTTATCCGCCGGAAATAAGGCGAATTACCCCAGGATTTCTGGTGTATTCATGTACTGCCTACGAGGTATATCTTCCGACTTGTTACGGGGATTGCCGAGTAGATACGATTGAAACGACTGATGGTCAAAGGGAGGTAACCCAAACAAAAGTACAGTTGATACTGTTACATCCCCTTTCTTTTGAAAACATAATTCAAAGCTTTTTACTTGTTTAACACTAGATTACACCATTTCAAGTTTCATCACTATATCAATAAGTGTAAAATAATGTTAATGTGTCTAGAGGCTAATTCAGTGTATATCAGATAATTATGTAATAAATCTTTGACAAAACAGTGAAATGATAAGAGAAATTCTTCATGAATGTTCCTTAATTGTCTGTGTATGGGCTATGAGTCTCACACTGGTTGATGTTCCACAATAATGTCTTCAGTTGTATGCTGGAGTCACAGATGATCACTTTTACTAAACAGATTTACATTGACACTAAAACTTTTGGTTTGACTGCACGTCCAGCACGAGTAATGTATGGTTGACTAGGTTTACTCTCATGACTAGATGTCCTGATATTGTGACTAGAGTTTAGTGCATTGTTTAATGCAGGTAGATGATTTACTGCGAGATCTTCTTTAGATGATGTTGTTTCGAAAGGTTGAAAATCATCAGACAAACCAAATTTGTGACTTTCTCCTGTTTTTTGCAGAAAGCGCCTGTTACGCCTGTATCTATTTCCTGCTTCTGTTTCAACAATATAAGATCGACCTGAATGCTTATTTGTAACAATAGCAGGTTGCCATATATTACTGTTGTGTTTGATCCTTATTGATTCACCTTCTTTTAATGGATCAAGAGGTTTGGACCCTACATCAAAATAATGTTTCTGACGCTCTTGTCGTCTGCATAGATCGTGTTCAACTTTTGACCTGTCAACAGTACTAGGGAGTAACTGTTCATTGGTTGTTGGTAGAATAGAACGATATCGTCTGCTGTTTAACAGTTGGGATGGAGAGTATCCACATTCAAGGGGACAATTTCGATATTCAAGGAAACTGATGTATGGATCTCTTTTGTCAGCTTTTGCCTTTTCGAACAGGCGTTTGACTATTTGGACATATTTTTCTGCTAGACCATTTGACTGTGCGAAATGTGGGGAGCTAGTGGAATGGGTGAAATTCCACTCCTTTGCAAAATCTGCAAATTGTTGGGAAGAAAACTGTGGCCCGTTATCAGAAATGAGCTTTTCTGGTATACCTTGATTGGAAAAGATTTTCCTAAGTTTTCGAATAACTGCTTCACTTGATGTGCTTGGTAGGGAATCTACTTCGAAGTATCGACTATAATAACATACTGTTACCATGTAATTCTGGTTATTCCAAAGGAACAAATCACAGGCGACAGTTTCCCATGGGCGTTTTGGTATGGGATGTGACTGAAGTGGTTCTTTGGGATTTTCATTTCGTCTTTCAAGACAAATCCTACAGCTAAGTACATATTCCGCGATTTCTGCCGACATCTTAGGCCAGAACATTACATCGCGTGCTCTTTTTTGAGATTTTTCGACACCCATGTGTCCAGAGTGTACCACTTCAATCATAGATTTCCGAAGTGAACAAGGGATCACAATCTTTTCACTTTTGAAAACTAGATCATTCATGACAGACATCTCGTCGCGATGGTTCCAGTATTCAATAAGGGAAAAGGGGCATTCTGAGCGATTATCAGGCCATCCATTTTTGATAACACTCATAAGACTCTGGTATTGCTGGTCAACTTTACCAGCTGCAACTATACTCTGGAGTTTTTCATCACTATAGGGCAAGTTAGTGACTACTGAATGAACATGTAAATTTATCCCTTCGCTCAGTTCAGGGTATGTGTATGGGAGGTACTTTCTACTGAGCGTATCTGCTAATGGGATAGAAGTACCCTTAACATATTCTATTTGCAGGTCATACTTCTGCATCTGCAGAAGCATGCGCTGAATACGCGGTGGTGCAATGTACAAAGGCTTTTTCCATATTGACTCAATGGGTTTATGATCGGTTTGTACTCTAACGGGTCTGCCGTAGATGTACTGGTGGAACCAATTACAAACCAAATATAATTGCGTATGTTTCTTTTTCTATTTGCGCGTAATTGATTTCTGTTTCTGTGAGAGACTTTGAGGCGAAAGCAATTGGCTTTTCCTCCTGTAACAATGTTGCACCAAGGCCGTATTTGGATGCATCAACTTGAAGGGTTAGAGCCTTATGCGGATCATAGAAGGCAAGAACTGGGTTTTGGGTCATGACCTGTTTAACCTTACTGAAGGAATCCTCTTGAGGGCTGTCCCATATGAACTCAGAATCTTGTTTCAGAAGGGATCTCATAGGAGCTGTTATTTCCGATAAGTTTGGTGCAAACCGAGTAAGGTAAGTTATCATTCCCAGAATCGTTTCTAGTTCTTTACGATCGCGGGGAGGTTCCATATTTACAATAGCTGAAACTTTTGCAGGGTCTGGCTTTAAGCCCTTTGAACTTAGGATGTGACCAAAGTATGGAACTTCTGTAGCACAAATTACAGCTTTATCCGGGTTGAATCTTATACCTCTGGACTTAGCTCGTAATAGGACATTACGCAAGTTGACATCATGTTCTTCCTTTGAAGAACCATGTACCAAGATGTCATCTACAATAGCCGCGAAACCTTCAAGTCCTTCAAACGACTCATCTACTTTGCGTTGGAATTCGTCCTGGCTGCAGATCAGACCAAAAGGTAAACGCAAGTAACGGTACCGACCGTATGGTGTTTTGAAAGTAGTGAGGTAAGATGAACGCTGGGACAGTTTAATGTTCCAGTATCCACTACGTGCATCAAGTATGCTAAAATATTTTGCCTTGGACAAATCAGGTAGTATGTCATCCAAAGTGCGCATTGGGTAATGTGAACGGCGTATGGCTTCGTTTAAAGCTTGGGGGTCTAAGCATATTCTCAATTTGCCTGTCTTTGGTTTGACTGTGACCACAAGTGAATTTACCCAGTCTGTTGGCTCTGTGACCTTGACTATGATATCATTATCTTCCATGCGCCTTAATTCCTTCTTAAGGGGTTCTCTAAGGGCAACTGGGACTTTTCTGGGTGGATGTACAACAGGCATAGCATCCGTTTTCAGATGTATTGTACATTCCCCAGGGAACAGACCAATACCAGTGAAAATATCTTTAAATTCTTGCATCACATTGTTTAGGGTTACTTGGGATGTCTGTGAAGCATGGACATTGTATACTAGTTTGATAGCATTTAGGTCAACAGAAGACTTTAAACCCAAAAGGGGTGCGTTTTCTGTGTCCACAATGTAGAATAATGGCTTTATTCTCACACTTTTGTGGAAACAGTCAAGGAGTACAGTGCCCATAACCTTCAGAGTATCACCACTGTAGGCTGATAATTGACTTTGGGTTTTCATTAGTGTACCCTTTATACCCAAGCTTGTGTATAATGTATATGGTAGGATATTTACTTGGGAGCCTGTGTCTACCTTGAACTTAACATTTTTGTTTTGAGGACCAATCTGGACGGATATAAAAGCCTGATCTGGACTTATATTATTGGAAACAGAAGCAGTTTTAACAGAGTCAACACAAAAGTCTTGATCTGACTCATCGCTATTGGCTGTGCAACCCATACTCGTTACTGCATGTGCATTAACCTGATTCTGTGATGAACGACATGCTCTCGCAAAGTGATTGAACTTTTTACATATATTGCACTGTTCACCTTTCGCAGGGCAGGAGCCAAAGTTGTGTTTCCTTCCACAGTTACCACATTGTTTGTGTTGATCACTCTTACCGCAACTTCCCCAGTTTCCGCCTGTTCCCCTTCCTTTGTGGCCTTGTTTTGAAGCACCGCCTGACCTATGTGATGTATTGTCCTGTTTTGGTCTATTTCTAGGTTTGGATTTGTGCCGTCCGTCTTGTTTGACATAGCTGACATCTGCAGACATTGACTTAAGCTGCTCTTGGGAATACTCATAACTCTGGGCTACTTGAATAGCCTTATCAAGGGTCAGGTCCTTACCAATGTTTATCAGTTTTTCCCTGATCTTGCCCGAGTTTGTTCCAAATACTATCCGGTCTCGAATCATTTCCTCTGTCTTTTCCCCATAGTCGCAGTCCTTGGCACTCAGACGTAGGCGGGTCATGTATGCCTCAATCGAGTCTGTGCCTTGCATTTCATTATAGAACTTGAATCTGGCAAAAATGGGGTTCAGTTTCGGACGTACGTAGTCCCGGAAGCGCCGGTAATATGTATCGATTGATTCGGCTTCCTCGTCGGTGATTGTCCATGTCCGATGGATCTCACGGCCCTCGTCTCCTACCCAGATGAGGAGATAGGCAATCTGGTCTGGCTCTTCCTTGCCTTTCAGGGGTCCTTTGAAAATCAACTCTACGTGCGACTGGAATCGATCCCAAGCATCAGGGAGATTGCTGCTTTCCCAGTCTATTCTGGGGGAAGGTATGCCACACATATCCATAGTTGGTTAGCTTACCCGTTGTCTGACACCATGTAATGTGTTTGGTTAGCTTTATTTATACTCTCAAGCCATGCTCGATTCGGAGGAAGAAGAATTATTCCAGGGAGGTCAATCTATTAGTATTATTTAAATAAACGACTGATGGTCAAAGGGAGGTAACCCAAACAAAAGTACAGTTGATACTGTTACAATAATCAGTAGAATTACTCAATGAAACACTGTAGGAAAAGGGACAATGACTTATTTGATTATCTCCATATAGAAATATTGATCGGACGGGGTCTCGAACAACCGACATTCTGGTTAACGTGGTAAAATCAGAAACATCGTCTGCATACTTCTTTAAAATAGATTGCCTTGAAAGACTGATTCCCTAATTACCATATTTTACTATCATAAAGTACCGATACGTTTCAGAGTATTTTATTCTGTCGCTTGGTTTGTTTGGGACTTAACGCTGATGTCAACAGTATTCTAGTCATTTTGATGACTTTTTCATCTGTTTCATTTTCCACGTAGAGCAATTTGGTGGGTTTGTCCAATGAGACATGTCGCATTGACTTCTTATACCATTACCAAACAATAACGACATTTGACCAGTTTGTTGGAGGCGACTTTGGAAAACGTTGTGGGAAAATGAGACATTGCTCTTCACCAGCAATCTCTCCTTTTCCCACAATGTTTTCTCCTCTATCCGAAGATCAGTTTTCAAATTCATCCCATTCAGAAATGGCGTCTGAAACTCCTCCAGTTAGGGACTGTCTAAACTTTTTTTCAACTATTTTTGGTAAAGGGGTAAGCAAACAAAAGTTTGATCTGGCCAGGTCTCAAACTTCAGACTCCAGTCTTCCAAGTAATGAATGGGACAATCCAATGAACAAGTTAGCATACATTGAAAACAGTGTGTGGGAAAGGACTTGTGTAATGAGTAATGTGAACTCTTCATGCATGATGGATTCAAACAATAACAAAGAAAAAAGGGAGACAACACTGCCCATCTTTCCCCCATGCGTAAACTTGCTGTTGATCCCCCTACTCTGACTTTCACGGCATACTATTTTAAGCAGCAGCGTGGATAAAGAAATTGCCCGTTCACAGGGAGCATTTCTACGCTTTGGACGGGGGTCGGGTGTGGGGGTCTGGTTTTTGGGGAAGTCACTCTGTGCGGATATGAACATATACAATAACAGTCTTGCCAGATTATGGGTAAGGGGTTGGCAATCAGAAACATAATCAGTAGAATTACTCAATGAAACACTGTAGGAAAAGGGACAATGACTTATTTGATTATCTCCAAATAGAAATATTGATCGGACGGGGTCTCGAACAAACGACATTCTGGTTAACGTGGTAAAATCAGAAACGTCGTCTGCATACTTCTTTAGAATAAGATTGCCTTGAAAGACTGAATCCCTAATTACCATATTTTACTATCATAAAGTACCGATACGTTTCAAAGTATTTTATTCTGTCGCTCGGTTTGTTTGGGACTTAACGCTGATGTCAACA